>QKWP01000720.1:103502-119442 GCA_003550325.1 Gigaspora rosea | reverse complement strand
AAAAAAAAAAAAAAAAAAAAAACTTTCACAAGTTTTTACAATATATAAGAAAATCGTAAACTTACATAAAAGGTTTAGTATAAAAATATGCAAGTTTTACAGTGCATAAGAAAATTGTAAATTTACATAAAATTTTTATGTAAATTTACGATTTTCTTACACATCGTAGTATTATGCTAAATTTTACGTAAGTTTACGATTTTCTTACATACTGTAAAAACTTGCGCAAGTTTACGCATATATATTTTTGCTGATGTACTACAGTATAAATAGTTTATAATTATTTAATAAATTATAAAACTTTTATAGTAATACAATTTATTTCAATCACAGAATCCTGTAATTAAATTTATAATTTTGGGCTTGCTAGAATCCTCTTATTAAAAAGATCATTTTGGCAGTTAAATCATCAAATTTGGTTCAGATCAAAAATTATTAATTATTAAATAATCTATAATTTTGGTCAAAAATAATTTGCAACTTTGGCCAGAATTATGAAATTTTGGCTGGAATTATATCTAATACTTTAGTCGACCCTCATTTAGCCAGAAATCAGCTAATTTCTAAAAGCTTTCTAATAACAAATAACTACAAAAAAAAACTTAATATCTAATCAAAAACTACTAAGACAATGCTTAGTACTGATTTCACATTTCAAAAGATCAAAAAAAATATATTAAAGTTAAGTAAATGATTAATAACAAAAAATAACTAAACACTTACCAAAAGCTGCCAAAATGATGTCTAGTACTAATTTTATGATCAAGAAACCTAAAAAAAGAAAGTACAAAAATTAGTTAACAAGATAATAATAACAAATAAAAACAAAAAAAAACTAATTACTCACTAAAAGCCATCAAGGGGATGTCTAGTACCAATTTTGTATCCAAAAAACCTATAGAAAAAAGTAAAGTACAAAAATTAGTTAACAAGATAATAATAACAAATAACAAACAAAAGCTACCAAGATAATTTCTAGTACTAATTATATGCTCCGATTTTTGGAATTTATAAGTAGAGCTTATTTTTTTAAAACTTTAAAGCTAGATAATTTTTGATCTACTGGTCCGTTTTAAATGATTTTACTACCAAAATGTTCGTTTCTTTGAGACGATTTCAACGAGCCCAAAATCATTAAAATCCAATCACAGGAACATGAGAAAATGCGCTGTCAAATAAGTGATGCACCTGTATAGTAAGAAAATTGGTTAGATCTATGTAACCAATTTCTTCACCCTATAGGTGCGTCACTTATTTGATAGCGCATTTTCTCATGATCCTGTGATTGGATTTTAATGATTTTGGGCTGTTGGAATCGTTTCAAAGAGATGAACATTTTGGTAATAAAATCATTTAAAACAGACTAGTAGATCAAAAATTATTTAGCTTTAAAGTTTTAAAAAAAATAAGCTCTACTTATAAATTCCAAAATCAGAGCATATGTTTTATATACCAAAAAAATCTAAAAAAAGAAAAGTTAGTAAACAAGAAAAAAAAAACAAAAAAAAACTAAGCAACTACCAAAAGCCTTCACATTTTAAAAAAAAGAAAATATAAAGATTAGTAAACAACAACAAATAACCTCAAAAAAAAAACTAAATATGCAACTAAAAGCTATCAAGACAATGCCCAATACTGGTTTTACACTTCAAAAAACCAAAGAAAGAAAAAAAATAAAAGTAAACAAAACAACTAACAACAAAAAAAAAACAAAGAAATCTAGAAAAAGACCAAAAAAAAACTAAATACTTATTTAAAAGCTACCAAAGTGCTGATTTTACATTCAAAGAATTTAAAAAAAAATGTAAAAGTTAATAAACAAGATGAATATTAATAAATAATAATAAAAACAACAAAAAAAAGAAAATGTTCACTTACTGCAATGCTTTTTACAAAGTGGCAATATTAAATAAAAAAAATAGCCTACATATCTGTATACATATATATTAGATAATCTGATTTGGATAAATGGTTCCAAAAGTGCCAGGCTTGTATTAATGATCAAATTAGTATATTTAATATTGGTTACATGATGTTTGAGATTTGATTGGCTGAAAAGGCCAAAGATATATAACTAGAGATGGGCATCATGTGCATGGATGCATGCATACATTCATGTATGCGCATGGTATGTATATTCGTCCTAGCATTACTGCCTTAGAAAATTTTACTAGCCAATCAAACTTTGAGAACAGGTGTAACACAAAAGAAGTAACTCGAACTATAATTTCTGTGTAATAAAAAAAGATTTTTTCGTGAGAATTTATATTAAAATAGAATACTTTCTAGTCTAATAAAATAAAAAAAATACTCTAATATAGTAGCAGAAATGTTTTTAAATAAATTTATTTAGATTGGTAGCACTAGATATTAAAATTCTTATAAAAAAATTTAGTATCAATAAACCAACATTTCAATGATAAAACTGCAAAAAAAAATTCTAGACATAAGACTATAGATAATAATTCTAGAACATTTATTTGGCTAGCTAATTTAAATAAATTGTCCTAGGTAGTTAATTATATATTCTAAATTTTAACTTAAAAAAGCACTTATACTATACAAAACAATCTGAAAGGTACTTAGAAATTCTAAAATTATTTATGCCAATTATTTATTCTTATGTATCAATTGGCTAATTTAATTTTTTATAATACTTACTGTTATATTTTTTTTACTTAATGGATGAAACAATTTACAAATTCGGAATAATGTAATTGAATTTGTTATTTGATTTTTAAAAACTGGTTACGAGAATTACTTTACAAAAAATTTTTTTATATATTTTTAAGTGACAATTGTCGAACTTGATGAATTCTTGAAATAACTAGATAGAATTATTTGATTAATGGTAGGTGGCTATAAATTTATATACCTGTTTAAAATTTTTTTAAATAGATCTAATTTCTTATACAAAACACAGGTTAAAAATCTCGTTTTTCTAATATATTAAGTAAATATTTGTTCTTGTACAAAGCAGGAGTTATTATGCTAGTAACCAATTAAAAAATTTTTTTTTAAGGGTAGAGGGTACATAGATTATTTTTATATAGTTTTTATATAGTATTTTGAAATTTTTATATAAAATTGACATATGCTACTAATAAACCTTTTTTAAATTACAACTAATTTTTATTAAAATTTTACAAAATATAAATAAAACAATTTATCTATTATGATAAAATTTTGAACTATTATTATATTTTAAAAAAATACNAAAATATTCAAAATAACAATGATCCCCGTGTTTGATACAAGTAAAAGGTTTGTACACGAATGACTTAAAAATTTTGTACACGAATAACCTAAACATTTTAAATAAAATAACAATATTTGTAAGCATAAAAGTATTAAGAAAATGTATATAAAGACGAAAAATATGGTATAAAAATATCATGTCTACAGTTATTATATTTACTTACTGTAAATTCCACTGAAAACCAATTTCCAAAGATTAATATACTAAGACAACCTAAACGTTTAAATCAAGTATAAATAAAAAAATACAAAGATAACAAAGACAACAAGACGAAAAAGAGGGTATAAAATTTTGCTAATGCTCTAGACGCCTTGCAAAGTGTTATACCTACCATTTAGCTAACTACCTTTTAATTGTTGTGGAGTTAATTTCGCGAAAAACCAATTCCCAACCAATTCTCATACTAGCGATTTCAAGAAACTTTTTCGAAACGATAGTTTGTGATTGGTTAAAAATATCATTTCATCATGGGATCTATTTTTAATATAAGATAAATTCGCAATAATCACTATCAATATTAATTTGATTGGTACAATTTTGAAGATCTTATTCGAAAACATCACTAAAAGATCCAAATCGGCCCATATGAAGATCTATAAATAGAATTTTGGCCAATCAAATTTAACTAAGGTAAGATTTTTCTTGACCCCCACCCCCTAAAATATTACCTAATAAATGTCAGCGCCCTTAGTTCTCACGCAATTTTCGCTTCCACGTAGGTCATGGTTGTGATTGCGTAACTTGAGACTTAGAATGACTATATAGTTTGTTCTAGGAATAAAAGTTTCGCTAGTGTTGCCCAAGAATACAAGATATCTCTTAAAACGTAGCTTTTTTTAAACTAAGTTTATAAAGGTTATCAAGTTTCTTGATCTTTACTGGACTCGATGACTTAACAAGGGTAAACCAAGCTACTTACCCATATTAATTGCCTGCTGACTATTCAGAGCTCATTGTCGTATATTGTTATATAAGTAGTTTCTAACAACCACTTTTTTTTAGGCCAACATATCAAAAAGATGATAAGCAAGAAAATGCTGAAGCAAAACAGATCATATATACGGTAACTATAGTCAGCAGCGCAGTATGTGTAGAATAAGTCTCGCACAATTTTCGCTTCCACGTAGGTTGTGATCGTGATTGCGTAATTTGAGACTTAGAATAACTACATAGTTTGTTCTAGTGATAAAAGTTTCGCTAGTGTTGCCCGAAAATACAAGATATACTCTTAAAACGTAGCTTTTTTTAAACTAAGTTTATAAGGGTTATCAAGTTTCTTGATCTTCACTGGACTTGATGGCTTAATGAGGGTAAACCAAGCTATTTACCCATATTAATTGCCTGCTGACTATTCAGAGCTCATTGTCATATATTTTTATATGAGTAGTTTCTAACAACCACTTTTTTTTAGGACAATATATCAAAAAAATAATAAGCAAGAAGATGCTAAAGTTTACGGATAACATCAAAATAGAAAAAAATTATTGCTTGTATTGGATCATTCCTTACTTTACAATAATAGGTTGTCTTACTAAATGATGGTCCTATAAAACAAGTGAATTGTAAAATGTTATTCTGCATGACGTGATTATGATATAATAAAATTTGGCCTGAAAAATGTGTACCGTATGGGTGTATTGATTAACAATTTGATATGTACAAATTCATGTACTGTACCATGACTAAACATTTTTTTATTCGAATTCTTACCATATGTGGCTATATATTATAGAATATGTAAAAGTTAATATTAAACTGGATCTAAACATTAAGAATCTTGAAATAGATAAAAATCTTCTTAATGTTCACTGAAAGAGTTCTTGAACCTAGATCATTCAGAGGGAAGGTTTATATTAAAATGTAAATCGCATAATTAAAGTTAACAGATGTTAAATTATTATTTATTATTTTTTTTTTTGTCCATAAATAACATCATTATTGTTTATGAATGTTACTGCAATATATAAAATTGGGAAGATTTGTGAAAAAATGCGATGTACCACTACCCCATACACTTCATGCACAGTATAATATAAAAATATATGCATAAGTGTATGATGTATTAATGTCTTCTGAACAGCATTTGATCAACATCTTTAATTGCGTTATATTCGTATAATAATCATCTAAAGTCTTTTGAATATCCACATTTCTCATAAGCCATCATCAAAGGTTGAGATTAATTCAAGTCAAATAATATTTAAAACCTTAATTGAATAAATGACTTTTTAAACTTTCTTTTTCTGCTCGCAATTTATCGTGTTGTTCTTGAAGTAATTGTAATCGACGTTCAATATTTCTTATGTAATGCTCGTTTATAAGATATATGCACATACATATGCATCTTGTGGCTGAAATTAAAACTTGTACACACTTTTTCAGAGACTTTGTCTTCTTGCACTATTAATAAAAGACATGATATTAAAATGATATCTAATTCAATAACACAATATGACTTATAATTATGAATTATTATCTGTCATATTAACTGGTCGATAAACATAAACGATCGTCAATAATTAAAAGATTGTATATATCATATAAACTGTATACGTATAACATGTTTCTATAATGCAAGCTTAAACTCTAAAGATAATATTTTTAATTTTACTTTATACAGTAGCACAACATTTTATTATTTATATCAATAAAAGATATATTATATAATTATTAATACAGTTAGAGTTCGATATATTAAAAAGACTTTATTTATAAATATACAAGTAAATACTATATATATATATACTATATTTGCAACTTTACTGTACTACTACTGTACTGTATTTAAGGGTAGGGTGTACATAGATCATTTTTCATATGATCTACGTGGTATTACAGATTTTTATATAGGAGGTAAAAATTTGTTACAAGCAAAACTTTTTAATGCTCTAACGAGTTTTTACCAAAATTTCATAACATGCAGATAAGAACTTTCTATTTATAGTAATGATAGTTCGAAACCCGTTTTATTTGAGAAAATTCTACTCCAAATAATTACCAAAGTTTTCTGAGGTGCCTATATGTTTTTTCTGGGTGATACAAAGCGGCCAAATCTTCTGTTAGGAGTCTAGAACAAATCATTATCCAATCAGATTTGAGTTTTTATATCGATACGCTTTATAAAATATTTTCTATTATACCGAAGCTTTTTTTTACATACAAAAGAACATTACACTGCCTTTCTTGAGTTTTAACCTTAGTTCAGGAGGAGGAAAACTAATAGCAGATGCATTTGCAAGAACACACATTGACTTCTTGAAATCTTCTGCGGTTATACCCTAGTTTAGAAGATGCAAACGAATGAACCTTTACACTAACTTCCTTACTTTGTAGCTGAATCTTTCCCGATCATAATATGTAATATTTTTATTTTTTGTACATTTTCAATTTATTACAAAATTAACTAATACGTTTCTAGGGTTGGTAAATCTTCAGTATCACGCAAAGGGTCAATTAAATTTTGTCATTTTCTTTATTCCTGTTCCCATTGTTCGCCTTCATAATGAACCTGCCTTCTAGTTTTAAAATATTGTGCCAAAGACAAACTTTTTCTATTTAAGGGTAGAGGGTACATAGATCATTTTTATATAGTTTTTATATGGTATTTTGAAATTTTCATATAAAATTGATATATGCTACTAATAAAACTTTTTTAAATTACAACTAATTTTTATTAAAATTTTACAAAATATAAATAAAACAATTTATCTATTATGATAAAATTTTGAACTAATATTATATTTTAAAAAAATACACTTGTATATATCATAAAGTTTTTCTGGGTTGGCCAAAAATTTTCTGGGTTGCACAAAATTGCTAATGCTGATTGGTCAATTTACGTAAATTTATAAGTTAGTTTTATTATTAAATTTTAATACCCAATCTTTAAAATTTCATATCTTACTGAGTTTTTAACCAATTTTAATGATTTTACTATCATTAGAATCAGAAAGACATGCTCTACAAACTTGGCTTAGAATATGATTAGTTTATTTATTATAATTTTTCATAAAATTAAATATAAAAAAATTTACCATTAAGTTTATATATAATTTTAAAATAGTATCCTCTACCTTTAAATAAAATAAATTTTAAAATTTGAAATCGGAAAATTTTTTTCTTTCTAAAAGATGCCTGATCCAATATGGATTCATTTTATTCAACTAGGGCATGTAGTTGGATTCAAACAAAAAAGAAGAGAATGTAAATATTGTGATCATCAAATTAATGATTCACTTAGAGCTGCACGCACACATTTTCGAAACTGCGATCTAGTTATATTTGAGCAAAAAAAAAATTATTTTGGCGATTTATATGAAGAAAATAATAACAATATATCAACAAATATACCTGATACTTCTAGTCCAGTCACATCAATGACTGCATCTGCTTTGGTTGTATCAACTTCATCAAATAGTACTTCTTTAGATGCATCAACTTCATTTATATCTAATAAAAAAGTATTTACTAAAAATACAAGAATTACAAATTATATTACATTTGATCGCATATCTAAAACAGAACAAAAATTGCTTGAGTTAGAATTTGCATGATCAATATTTCAATGTGGCTTATTTTTATCATTACCTAAAATGGAACCAATCAAAAAATTGTGGAAAAAAGCAAGGCCTGCATTTAGATTGCCAGCGTAAAAAACTTTCAACAAACTTGTTAAACAAAATATATAATGAGACTAAAAAAAATGCTGAACCTTAATTAATAATAGCAAAAACCTGTGTCTTGTATCAGATGGATAGTTGAATTTAGTACAGGAGCATTGGACTAACTACATTTTGACAACACCAAAACCTGTATTTTATACAGCTCATCCAACTAATGAAATACGTCAAAATAGTGAAACAATTGCTTATAATTTAGAAAAAATTATAACTAAAGTAGGCATATCAAAAATTTTAGCAATTATTACGGACAACATATCTATAATGAAAAAGGCATGGTGATTGTTAGAAGTAGATTATCCTGAAATTCTGTTTTTAGGTTGCATTGCACATAGTTTAAATCTTTTAGTTGGTGATATAATGAAATTATCGTGAAATGCAAATATATTAAAAAAAGCCAACATGATAGTTACATATTTTCGTAAACATCAAATTCCAAAGGCTATATTAAAATGACATTAATTAGCTTCATATGATCGATGAATATCTCTTAAATATCCAGTTAAAACACGTTAGGGATCTTTAGCAACATGTTTTAATTCACTTGTCCGAAATCAGCTTGCTCTTAAATTAGCAATAATTGAGTTAGCTCATGATAATCATACTGCATTACCTTACGCCGTTAGTGAAACTATAAATTGTGAGAATTTTTGGGTGGATATTGAGTCTTTATTAATAGTATTAGATAAGTTAGTTGCAGGTATTTCTATTTTTGAGTCAGATACGCCAAAATTAGCATTATTTTATCATTAGTATCACGAGCAATTAAAGTCTGATGGTAAACAAATATAAAAATATATATTTATAATATTATTACTTTATTAATAATTTAATATTTTTGTTTTTAGTTTATATTTTTTACGTGGTAGGCTCTAGAATTCAAACCTTATTAGAAAACTGGTGGAAAAAAATTTATTAACCTGTAATGTCAGTCGCACATTTATTAGATCCACGATACTGTAGAAGAAAACTTCTAGCCAATGGCATGTTAACTATTTTAACATTTATTCAAAAGTATTATCCAAACAAAGCAAATACCATTTGGTAGCAATTACTTCAATATAAGACTTGAACTGGAATATTTAATTTGAGTTTAGCTTGGAATGCAGTAAATGAAGTAAATCCGGTTGCTTGGTGGGAGGAAAATTTTAAGGAATTATTACCTGAATTATGTAAAGTTGCGTCTAGAATTCTTACTATTCCATCATCTTCAGCTGCTACTGAACGAAATTGGTCCAATTTTTCCTACATTCATGATAAAAAAAGAAGTCGGTTAACACTACCACAAGTATTAAAGCTTGTATATATATAATCTTTTGATATGACAGAGGCAGTAGAACGTTTTAACAATAGGCCTAGCAGTGAAAATAATCAATTCGAATTATTGGATCCCAGCAGTGACGATGAAGAGAGCAGTGGAAATAAATTAATAGAAGATGATGAGAATGAAATTGTGGAATCATTTGAATCAGAACTAGAATTAACAACTGAAAATGATACAGATAGTGAAAGCGAATAGGCAAACAATTAAAAAAAAAACTTTCATGTTAATCTGAATTGAGTTTATTAAAGAAACAATTTTAAGGTATTCATTAATGATAGAATTAGCATAGTAAGTCATTATCAAGCTAAGATGAAAATGCAAATGGAATTAGTGTCTAAATCTTTGTTGATTAAGCTGGGGTCTAAAAGACGGACATAAGGCAAAGTTGGCGTTGAAAAAGAATAACCAACTGAAAGCATTGGTAAATTTGTCAAAGAATGGAATACAAGGCGTTCATTAATATCAAAACTCTATCATTTGCCTGATAATTAATAAAATTATTAAATAAAGGCCTTGTGCCTATTATATTGAGCTTTGTAAGATTATTTTTACTAATATAGAGTTTATGAATTTTTATGCACTTAATTAAATTTTAAACATATAAATAAATTCATTGTTAATTGAAATCATCTTAAATTTTTTTTAACTATTAAATTAATGTAGGTCTAATGTGCAGCATAATACCATCTGTGACAAATATTATTTATACAACAAATATGTATCGCTATAAAGTTAGGGATGGAAAATGCTCTAAAACGCAATGTTAAAAAATGATTGTTTGATTTAAAATGTTTTTAAATGTTTTAATAGTGATTATAATACGTAACAATAGATAATATTTATTTATTTAAATATAAAATTAGAAACACCGTTGGGGTTCTACGTCAGCTATGTAAATCAAACCTATATCAGGTCCCCTTAATAAAATTTTTTAATGATCTTATCGATCAAAAAGTATATTATATAAATTAAATATAGAAATATCCTATACTTTTTTTAGATACACAGATCGAATTTCTTTCTCTTTTGAAGTTTTTTAAAAACCAATCATTTTTTACGTAACATATTTGCAAAGTTACGAAGTACTTTTCATATAAGTTTATAAAACATTGGTTCCAAATCCATTATTTCTATTTTTCAGTATTAAACAGCATTAAACAGCATTAAAATTTTAAATTTGAACCGAATTGTAAGTTTTTTTTATTTAATTATAAAAAAATGGCTTCATAACCTTTTTCGTAGAGACTTAAGGGTAGTGTGAACGTAGATCATTTTTCATATGATCTATGTGGTATATTGGAATTTTATATAGTAAATAAAAAAATGCTTCTGATAAATTTTTTTAAGATCTTGACCAATTTGTATAAGATTTATATAATAGGTAGTTTTTAATAGTTTGTTTATAATAATGAAGTTGCGCAATATCTATTGCTTTAAAAAAAATCAACTTTACATATAATTAAATTTTTGTAGGACACTATATGATTTTTGTAGGTTGTACAAAAAATTGATTGGTTAGATCATATGATGTTTACATGTAAATTATATGATAACATATAAATTGGTTACACAAAATTGATCTACAATCGATTTTATATGAAATTGGAAATTTGTACACCCTACCCTTAATTTTAATTTACAAAATATTACTTTGAATTACAGTAAAGTTAAATCTAGGCATCTATTTTTAGCAATAGGTATATCATATAAGCGTCGAAGAATTGTAATAAAATTCGATTAAAGAATCAAAGCTTCGTATGGCATCTAACAAAATGAAATTTAACTGATAGATTGAACGAAATATGAAAACAAAGAAATAAAACCAAAAAGCAACCACTTCAAGAACTCAACTACAATTATTTGGTCCAAATATTGCATCAACTCACTCTGTAGCTTCTTTGGCCGCAGCAGAACAGTAGCAGAATGTTGCCGGTTTAACTTTGGATTTATTCATAATAAACATCGTGCAGTCTATTAGAATTTAAGAATTCAAAAAGAAATTAAATTAATGGTTAGTTCGAAGATGACGATAATTAAATTTATAAATTAGAAAAAGCGAGCAAAAAAAAGTAATGTATATGTATATATAGTTAGACAATTATGTATTTTTTGTAATTATATAATAAATAAGAGTTTATATAAAATGAATATTTTTTCTTTGAAAGTTATTTCTAAAAAATTTGGTGAATTAGTATTTTAGGCCTAATTTTAAATTTTAGTCCCAGCGCCAATGTTTTAAACTGTTTAAAAAACTGTTTAACCCATTTTTTTTTGACTTTAGCTATGCTGCATATAACATGCATGCATGCATGCGTGCAGCATACTATGCGCATGCATTATATGAAAACATACCATTTTGCTCATCTCTATATATAACTTATATATTTTTGCCCAGAGATATTAAAAAAGCCCTAAAGAAAAACAATAAAAAATAATAAATAAAATAAATAAAATTAAAATAAAAAATAAAAAAAAATTGAAAAAAAACTAAAAAAAAAACAAAAAAAAATAAAAAAATAAAAAATTTGAAAAATTAAAAAATAAAAATAAAATAAAAAAAAATAAAAAAAAGATACTGCTAAGAATTAAGTTGAGTAATTTTTTAAGTTTCTTTAAACTTGTATACTATTTTGGCTATTATAAGCAAAAATCTGCTATAAATATAATAATCATAATAAAAAAACTTCATATCTAATATAACATTCGCTCCTGTATTTTGTATTATCTTTGAAAACTTAGTTTTGATAATTGTTTAAACTAAAGAAGATAAAATATATCAATTTGACCAATATAAAAAAAAAATAGAAGCTGTATCAAAAAAAGCAAGTAAAAATAGCTTTGAAACAATACTAGTAACAATTTCAAAATGTCTAATCTAAAAATAAGAAAAAAAAAACTTACAAAAAAAAGTTTCAAAATATCGAGACATGACTAATGTTGTTAGCCGAAATTGTTTTATGCTTGTAGAAATATTTCGATATTTGATATTTAGGTTGCTGAAATGTCTAAATATTATCGAAATCCTAAATTATGTTGAAATGTCTAAATAATGTCGAAATGTCTAAATAATGTCGAAATGTCTAAGAAATATATATGAAAAAACATATAGTAATAGGTTCGCTATCCAAACAAGCTCTAGCGTTCATACTTTAACATCAATACCTCTAGTCTAGGACTAATTATTTGACCCTATACCAATCAACTCACGCATAAACTACTGACCTCTCGTTCTAAAATTTTCTAAACCCCAAGGTCCTAAACTATATGAAAACACAAACATAAGCAAGATGTCTAACATACGCCCATATAGCTAAAGAGAATCAGGGCGTCATCCTGCATCATCTGTTTCAGGTCCCTGCACTGCCATTGTAGCTGCGGAACTGTATATAAATATCACGAAGTAGGGATGTGAATCGATTCTAAAAATCAATCGATGATCGAAACCTCAAAATCGTTTTAGAATCGATGATCGAATTCTAAATCTTTATAGTTATTTCTTGTATTGAGTGGCCCGATTAGATTCTATTTTTATTATTTAATACTGTAAGGGGCATGCCATTTATTACGTAATTTTTACCATGGATACTTGGTCAGAGATAGTGATTACGTCTATATATTATATTAATCAATCAGAATTAGATAAAATGATCACACCATACATGGGTGGAGTCGGCTACTAAGTAAAAAATATTACATAATAAATGGCACGCCCCTAAGTTATTAGGTTTTACAAATAATATGAAGCAATGTACAAAGTTTTCTGGTTGTTTTAAAGCTATACCAGAGCTTATTGCGCTTTGCAAAAATGTGTGACCTCTGCAAATTATAGTGTCATTTAAAATCACGAGAAATTAGCTGATTTTTCGATTTTAAAGATTTCAGATAAAACATAGACGTTTTTGATGAAAATGATGATCAATAGGGAATTAAAATTTTACTGTGTAAATCACAGGGTCACACTTTTTTGCAAAACACTATAATTAAATAGAATCTTCATATTTACAACTTTAAAACAAATTATATAAATAATAATACGTATTATTAATAACAAATATAGACATTATAAAATGGCTACCGGTAAGTATAAACTATCAGTTTAAAGTTTAAATTAAATAATGCGCATTAACAACAAATACAGCCATTAGAAATGGCTAAGTACAAAATATGTGCTCAATATTTTTAATAACATGTGATTTAATAATAAACACCATATTTAAAAGTATAGAACATTTATTAAATTTTAGACTTCTAAATAGATAATATAAAACGATTATATACTAATGCTACATACATATATACATATATAATATTTTTATTGTTTATTTTAATTTAGACATTTAGTTATATAGCATTATATTTAGTCAACTATTTAGACATTTAGTCACATAGTATTTATTTAGTCAACTATTTAGACATTTAGGCAAATTTAAACTTTTGACATTTTGAAAAAAAAATAATTCTATGTCGAAATATATTTAGACACTAATTGCCTAAATAGTTGAATAAATTAAGTATTTCGACTAACAATATTAGACATGACTTCAAAATGATTCTAGCTTAAAAGAAAAAAACAAAAAAAAAACAAATATTGATTATTGTTTATATATAATCATCAATCTCAAAAATGATTGGTTGATTATATAAGAGTTGCTATTATTATTTATAATTTTTCTTAAATTTATTATAAGGCTGCACAAAATTATATACTTGGTTTTCATATCCCGGCCAGGTCACCAAAGTGGAGATTGGAAATTTATTTTTTATATATGTCGACCAATAAAAACTATCTATGCATGCTTTTTTAAAATTTCCCTTCTAATAGTACAAACGCTCCACCATGTGCTAGACCTGGGGTCTAATATTAGGTTTTAATATTGGTAGGATGTAAGAGACCCAGTTCTTTTATACGGCAGTTTACAGTACTCAAAATTGTGTAAACTTGATGATTGACATACAATCGCCCTTTTGTAAAATCTTCATAACATATTAACATGTTAGAATATATACATGTTAAGGGATAGCACGTCAACGTGTTAGGCTTGGTAGTAGCGTGTTAAACAACACATTAACGTGTCAAACATAGAGATGGGTTTCATATGTGCACATGATTCCTCAATCATGCGCATGTTTCCGAATCATGCCATATTATTCCACCAAAATTTTATATAGAAAAGTTAAATATAAAATAAATATAATTAACATTCTAATCTTTCAATTCTGGGTCTGTTCGCTTTAACATTTTTGATTGGTCATATCCGAAAAATGTGACCTAAATGTGGGAAAACTAGCAGAAATACGTATAGTCGAGTAATTATTATAACATTTGAGTAATTGTTATATATCATTTTTAACTCCTTATTAACACCTTAAACAACACAAAAATTGTGAAACATGAATTTACCAAATTTACTTTTGTTGTTTGATTGCCTAATATTTACAAACTATTTTGGTCTCAAGTTTAAGAATAAGTGCAAGAATAAGTGCAAGTGCAAGCAGAACAAGTGAAAACCATAACACGATAGATAAAACATAAGATTAATAAAAAAATAGTGAATATATTAGCAAATATCAAAAAAAATTACATTCAACCAGATTGATTTCTAATTTTGGTCAGAATTTTTTGCCGTCCAGATTATCTGATAATCAACTAATTTTTGCAGTGATTCGTAGTTTTATGTCGATCTAGCAACCAATAAAATCAAGGTTATAGTAAAAAGGCTGCCTTTTTGGAACATTCAAACGCTTTACGTTCTATCTTTTATAACTCCTACTCCATGATGATAACAATAACCAAGACTATTCATACCCATAGCGTGTCCCATATCAGCCATCTTTTGATAATAAAATAATGCCTTATGTTATCCTTTTCAACTCCAATTCCATCATAATAATAATTACCAACATTATAAGTTCCACTAACATTCCCATCATAGCATATTTTTGAAAATAAAAGAATGCCTTATGTTTATCCTTTTCAACTCCAATTCTATTTCGATAAAAAAGTCCAATATTATGTATTCCATTAACATGACCCATGTCAGCAAATGTTGATAATAAAAGAATGTCTTATATTTATCATTTTCAACTCCAATTCCAATACTATAACAATTTCCAACATTAAAGTTCCTATAGTAGTGTTCTGCAAAAGATCTGGGTCCGGTCTGGGTCTAGTCCGGTCCATATACCAGACCAAATCTGGATCTTTATTAAGATCCGCTCGGTCCAGTCTGAAACATAAGCTAGCTTTTCTGTTGGATCAAAAATGTTCATAATGTAGGTAAAAAAGTAATTTAAAAGATGAGCAAAGTCATTAAAGAGATATGGAGGGCAATGTTTTTTTTTAGAGAGGTTTTTTTTTAGAGACGGACTGGATCCGGATCCTTAACTTGGATCCCGGACCGGTCTCAGATCTTTAAAAATACCCATCCGGTCCAGTTTATGCGAAACACTATCCTATCCCTTAGATTGTAACACAGGCAAATTTGCCTGCGTATTTTAAAATTTTTAATAAAATTTTAAATATTGATTTTAGCCATATCTTTTCTAAGTAAAAAATATTCTTTGAGTTTTGTTTTAGTAACTTTGTTATAAATTTTTTTTAAAATCATTAGAAAACTTTAATATAATAAATGTTTAAAGTTCTTGTATTGGCATTTTTACTATTAAAATTTTTCTTTA
>QKWP01000720.1:90497-102656 GCA_003550325.1 Gigaspora rosea | reverse complement strand
ATAAAAAAAAACTTTATTAAATTTATTAAGATAGTTGTTAAGATATTTAAGCTTAAAGTCAAGAAAACTTTTACTTAGAAAAAATTTGGCACTTTTCTATTGACTCACCCATATATATCGATTAAAAGTTAACGATATATATCGATAAACTAGTTATATATCGATATATATCTATAATCGATAGATAGCGTAAATAAATATAAATCGCTATATATTTATTAATCGATTTTTATCGTATTTATTGAAACCGATATATAGCGATTAATGGATATTAATCGCTATAGATTTTCGCTTTCTCGTGATCTGTGATCTGATGTAACGTAACATACTGGATCTGATCTTTTTTTTTAATTTTGATCCTCGATCTATTTTTTTTATAACTTATACTACAACTTATATTTTTTTTTTGTTTTATAACTTATATATATATATTTTTTTTGTTTTATATATCGTATTTATTTTTTTATATCATTTTATATTTATTTATTTATTCTTTTTTACTTGTTATTTTTTTTTAGTTTTTTTATTTATTTTATATTTATTCATTGTTTTATATTTATTTTTTTTTATTTTGTACGTCTGCTATATTATCCCTAATTCACTACTTTTCTTACTTTTTTTTTTTATTTCGCACGTCTGCTATATTATCCCTAATTCACTACTTTTCTTACTTTTCTTGCAGATTTCAACCACGAATCCTTTCGCTTCACCTTGTCCTATATACTTTGCCGAAACCACCTATAGCCAAAACTCTATTTCCATCCTTTTCAATTTCTAAACTGTTGTAGGGCGTTCATTCTAACATGCCGTGAAGTGCGTTTTCTTGCAGTTGAGTTTTTTGGATTAGTTCATTTATTCGTTTTATATTTATTTATTTTTTTTTTTTGTTAATTGATATTTTTTTCGTATTATTTTATTTATTTATTTTTTTCTTCTTTTAGAACATAGAAACCTTGGCGTAAAGGTTGACTCCAAACGGATTAGAAGAATCATAGAGTGGAGATCTCTCACCTGCCTCACAGAAGTACCAGTACGATCGTTTTTGGGAATGTGAATTATTATCAGCGAGAAAGTAGGTTGTTTGAATCTACATAAAGATAAGTATTTTTTTCAGTATGTTTTTTTCTTTTTTTTTATTATCGTTATAACTGACACTTTTTGTTTTCTTGTAGTGATTTGATGGTGTTTTGCGGTATTTCAATGGCATTCTTGCGGTAAAGCGATGCCATTCTTGAAGTGAAATGACGGCATTCTTGCGGTGAAATGGCGACATTCTTGCGGTGAAGTAACAGCGTTTTTGTAGTAAAGTAACAGCATTTTTACAGTAATTTGACGGTGTTCTCGTAGTGATTCGACAGACGTTCTTGTAGTAAAGTGACGGTATTCTTGTATGCATTCTTGTGGTAAAGCGACGGCGTTCTTGCAAAATTTGACAACGTTCTTGTGGTGATTATACGGCATTCTTGTAGTAACTTGGATGCCGTTTTTGTAGTGCAATGCATGTGAATACTTTTTAAGAATTTTGTTATTTAGAATAGTTAGGGTTAGGGTATTTAGTTAATATTAGTGTTAGAGTGTTTAGTTATAATTAGTTAGGGTTAGGAGTAGAAGTTAGAATAAGTGGTTTTACTTGGTGGTATTTGCTATTTGATAATATATGTATGTATAAATAAAAAACATATTATTGTATATATATATATTATAATGTTAAATAAATTATAAAACTGATTTTGCAATATAAATTAATTAAATTTATTATATGTTCTGTATAATTGGGTATAATAAACCCATTTTTTATTATTAAAATATTAATTGTTTTTATATTGATTACATATCGATTATTAACTATCATGAATATGTATCGATTATAATCACTATCAATATATTGGTTATATATTGATTACTAACTATTATCGATACTCAATGCCCCTGCCGATTTCTATCGATAGTGATAGTAATCGATATATATCTGATATAGATATTAATCAATATATATCTAATAAGATATATATCGATTACTATCTATATCAGATATATATCGATTACTATTACTATCGATAGAAATCGGCAGGAGTATTTAGTATTGATATATATCTGATCAGTTAGTAATTGATATATATCTATATATAAAATTTGCTAATGAATATGAAATTTCACCTATTGGGGGTTATTCGTTTATGAATAATAATGGTTTATAATTATCTATCAAATTACTAACAATAACTTAACACTATTTTTAATAACATTATTTAAAAAAATTTTTTTTTACTATAAAAAAAAAAAAGCCATATGACCGGGTCACTGATCACTGTTCCATGATATGAAAACCAAGTACGGTATATAAATTTGTGTGACTATACTATATATTGCTTAAAATAAGCTATTTTTTTAACCAAAAAGTTATATAAAAATTATAGTAATGATTTATTTTAGAACATTAATATATCATACTACTGGTGTTTAATACTATATATATTTTGATCATAAAATTTGTATAATATGAAAATCAGATATATTTTGAATTTTTCAAAAAAATGGATTTTTTTTTTAAAATCATCTATATTAAAAAATTCTGTCTAAATAATCTATTATTATGTTCTAACAAAAAAAATTTTTTGCAAAATTTTGGTATATTACTAATACTTTTAACTAAACTTTAACATGAACTCTAATTCTAACCCTAATGGCAAAAAAATTTTGTAAATAATTTGTATTTACTGTGTTGTAGGGTTCTTCAAATTCAAATCAAATCAAATATTAGATCAATTTGAATTTGATCAAATCAAATTGACCCTGATTTGAATTTGATTTGATTCAAATATTTGAATTTGAATTTGATTTGAATTTGAATTTTTAATAGTAATTTTCAAATCAAATCAAATATTTGTCAAATTAAATCAAATTTGTCCATATTTGAATTTGATCAAATCAAATATAGTCAAATTTGAATTTGAATTTGATCAAATATTTAATTCAAATATTTGAAGATCAAATCAAATTGTAGAACCCTACTGTGTTGAATATTACAATATGATATATATATAGTCAACTTTCTCTATTCCAAACTGCCAGAACTAATAATTTTTACTATGATATGTAAAAATTTAAAAAAGTTTAGGGCAGTGTCATTAATCATCTGATTATTTTTTATCAGAGGCCTACCCCCTCCCTCTTTCTTAATATATAAATAGTAAGGTTCTTATATATAATTTCAACTTTTTTTACCCCCCTCCCCCCTAAAAAATCACCTGATTTTTGTTACTCCCCTTAGTTATTGAAAAGTAATATATAGTTAATCTGAACTTGCATAATAAAATTTACAAATATTCTAGAAGATTTTGTTAAGTTTAGAGGAAGTTTAATAGTATTCAGATTAGAGTGGATCAGATTAGAAAGAGGTAACTGTATATTGTTATTTTAAATTTTTAATTTTTTTAAAAAACTAAAAAAATATAGTACTAATAAAAAGTTGTTTAAATAATATCAAATTTTTATTGTAAAAGTATTTTGATTTTTATTTAAGAGCTATGATATTAATTACTTGATTATTTTTTATCAGAGACCTACTCCCTTTTCTTAATATATACTATATATTTCCAAAAATAAACTATCTTCAAAAAAAGCTACTCTTTATTTTTAAAAAAATCATTAGCAGTTGCTATATATAATAGTCTAAATTTTACTAAGTAAATCTCAAAAGTGTCATTAAGTAAAGTTGTTTAAAGGTAGGGTGTTAATATTTCTATTTTCATATAAAATAGATTGTAAATCAACTTTGTATAACCATATCATATGATTTATATATAAACATCATATAATTCAGTCAATGAAGATTATCAAATTTTTGTGTAATCCAGAAAAAACATATAATGATCTTGGAAAATTTAATTTTATATAAAGTTTATTTTTTTAAAGAGATGCATTTCTTACAACTTCACTATTATAAACAAGCTACTTTAAACTATATATTATATAAATATGGCAAAAATTGACTCAGATAATAAAAAGTTTTATTAGAAGCATATTTTTTATTTACTATATAAAAATTCAATCTACCATGTAGATCATATAAAAAATGATCTACGTACACCCTACCCTTAAAATATTAAAATATACTTATAGTAAAAATTTGGTAGCATTTGAATAGCTTTTTATTAGTACAATTTTCAATTTTTTAAAAAATTTAACAATTCAAAAATAAGCTATCCCCATGTTTTTTTATATAATTTTTTGGCCAAAAAGTGTAGTTATTTTCAAAAACATATAGTATATTGTTAGTTTTTTATATATAATTTTACTTTTTTTAAGTCTTTTTCTCCCCTAAAAAATTATCTAATTTTTGTTACTTTTTTAATAATATTTTTAAAGTTTACTTAGCAAAATTTAGACTTTTGTATATAGTTTAAAAAATTAAAAACTAGCTTATTTTTATGAAATAGCCTATTTTTGGCATTATATAGTACTTATAAACTACTATAATATTAAATAAAAACTTTGTTTTAAAATATTTTAATAGCTTTGTCATTATTTAAATATAAATTAGTTTTACTAAAAATCTATTTTTAAAATTTTTAAAATTACAAATTTAGTATTAACTTATTCAGTCAAAAAACTCTTTCTGACAATTCTTTATACCAACTTTTTCAAGAAATACTGATCTATGAAAACTATATAGTTAATATATTTTTTTATAACAAAACTCTACTAGTAGTAGCTAGTGATGCCACTGAAATTGATTTTTGAAAAAGGCCTATTTCGTCTTTATTAGAGAAAATTAAAATTATTTATAAGAAAGAGCAAATAAAATTTATATAGATAAGTTCCTTATAATTTCGTCTATTCAAAAAAAGTATCAAATAATTTCGTCTTTTGAGTAAAATAGGTCAAAAACAATTTTATCTTTAAATTTTAATTTCGGGTTTTAGAACCCGAAATGCTTTTGTCCTCATGTATAGTAGTAGCTAGAACTAAAGTTTATTTACTGCATGTTTTGGTTGTAATTAAAATAAAATTAAAAAAAAATCAACTCTTGTAAGTGAAGTTTTTGACAAAATACTATAGTATTACTAAACAAAAAAATAATAAATAAACTCTAAAGATTTGTCAAAGTTCACAGATACAAAAACAAAAATAGACTTTTGGTTAAACATATTACTTTATATTGTGTAACTCTTTCAAGTTATTACAAGTTGGTACTATATGTTTTCAAAATAAATTATCCTTTTTGGCCAAAAAGTTATACAAAAAAATATTTTTAATTTTATTAGATAATTAAATAAAATATTATACAATATGTTTACATATTAGAGTAATATTTCCAAATACAAAAGTGAATTGTAGACTACAAGTATGAATTGTAGAAGACTAAACCCAAAAAAAAATTAAAAGTAGAGGCTTTACTTTATATACTATTAAAATAATTCAATAATTTATAAAGTAATTCAAAGATTAGAAAAGAAGTATGTTTAAATAGTTAGAAAAGAGCCAAAATTAGCTGATTTTCTAGAAGGGGTCTGAAAAAGTAAAAATTAAATATAAAGATCTGACTAAAATAGGGGTTAAAATTTTGGCCAAAATCAAATTAGCTAATTTTTGGCAGTGTTCTTAAGATTAGCCTATATATACAATAGATCAATTAAATCAGCAATTTAAGCTACCCTTTATTTGTGAAAACTATTTTTTATGATTACAACTAACAAAACAACTTTGACTATCATATAGGCTAATAATATGAAGTTCAATTTATAAGACTTTAATATTTTATTAGAAGAGTTAATACAAATATTAGTTAGCACTTTTAATTTGTTAAATAAATTAAGGATCAGTTTGTACTGTACATATAGCATAGTCATAGTACAAAAATTTGTTAGTGATATATATTTGAGCAAATTAAACAATATATAAACTGATTGGTACCATTAAATTTTTAAATAATCTTTTTATATAATAAAAAAATATCTAGAATCTAATACTATAACAATATTATTCCAATGAATTTATTAATAAAATTTGAGTTGTAATTTTATCTGTAGCATAATATACTTTGAGTCAAAAGTTATTTTAAATTTGTTACAAATATAATAATTTTTATATTATTAGCTCATTTTTTTTAATGGTTTTAATTTTAAAAATTTGATTAGCCAATAAAATTTTTACAATATTATAAGATAATTTGTAAAAATTAGCCAATCTCAATAAAAGTTTGCTATGCTGATATCTGTAAAGCAGGGTTGTGACAAGCCAATATACCTAATAGATAGTCTAATGGTTTAATAATATCTAATTAAGTCATTAGACAAAAAACAAATTACTATATAATTTAAAACAATCTGATTAATTAATTTTAGATGCTAATATATAAAAAGCAACTAGTTTAAAACTAATAGATATTAGACTCATTAGACTAATAGAATTCCCAATAGACTATTAGTTAATTAGACAATAATTTTTTAATTAAACTATATCTATTTATATTTCTGTATAGGGTATTTAGTTTATAAAATTATTGGTTATCAGTAAAAGTTATCTGATTATCTGTAGGATTTATCTGGATATTTACAAATCAAAACTGACAGTTTATCCAGATACATTTTATAAAAAGAGTACAAAAAAACAGATATTTAAATATCTAGATCCAAACTCTAGTTTGGCAAAATAAACAATAAATAATATATGAGGAGTTTTAAAGTAAATTCAAAATAAAATTTTTTTCTAGAATATTCTTTAGACATATTTTTTCTTTTTCCCTTTTTTTTTTTTATATATATATATAATATTTAGACAAGGTACATTCTTGTGCAGTATTATATAATTTTTAAATAGTCTATTATAAATTGCTTTTTTTCTTTGTATTTCTTATCTTTTTTTATTTTATTTTGTTATTTTTTTGGTTTTTGTTTAAGGTGGTGACATATATTATATAATATTATTTTACTATACCCTTTACTCTCCTCCCATCTACATAAGAGCAATTTGATTGGCTATTATGAACTTCTATAATTAACCTAAGATATCAAAGTCCCCCTTCCTCTCCTAAAATATTATGCAATATCTGTTACCACTCTTAGGTTTAGTAGTTTTTTTCCTCTTTTTTATTTTCTTTCAATTTCTTGTAAGCTATTTTTGTTTATATGAATCTAAATGCTTTTTAATTTAAAAGCTAGATAAAGAAGATTAAAAAAAGATTATCAATTTTGATAAGGCTAGCAACTATTATCAGTAAACTAAAAATAGGACTAGTTATTAGAATAACTTTTAGAGAGTAAATTAGTTGTTATAGCAAATCGCATATAGGTACTTGTATAAGTAGTAACTATATGAGTCTTTATATATTAGAGTAGTTAGACAAGTTGGCTTACAGATTTTTTGTAGCAAATACTTTTGTAATTTTTTATATAGAACAATAAAGACAGGATTGTTAAAGTATAAAAAAATTTTAGTATCTAGTTATACACTGTATCTAAATATAACTTATTGTACCAATACACCTTGTTAGCTCTATCAAATACCAAATCAAAATAGTATTACTTTATTTTAAATTACTTTTTTTACTTCATTTTTGAATATTTGTATTATTTTTGTTTTTATTTTTATTTGTTTATTATTCTTTTTGTTAATTATTTAAAATTTACTTATAAAAATTTGTAAAACTCTTTCAGTTGACAAATAAATTATCAATTAATTTATAGTTTATTTTTTAATTTTTAGCTCAATAAGAAAACTATTAACAGATAGGTTAGAAACTAAAACAACATATAGCCAAACTAATTTTATTGCCATTATATTTCAATAAATATTGTATACTAAATCTCATACTTTATAGTGTTATATTTGTTAATTTTAATATAATTTTTAAATATTAGTATTAGAAAAATATCGTGCAAATATTAGAAATAGTACAAATTTTATTGAGCCAATCAAATTTGTAGTATTAGTTTTATTAGTAGAATTTTCACTATTTTTATTTTGGACCAATAGTCAATGAATAACAAAAGTTCCTTTGTTGGTTCCTTTTTGTGGTTCCTTTGGAGGTTTCTTTAGTAGTTCTTTTTGTAGTTTCTTTGGAGGTTCCTTTTGTGGTTCCTTTAATAGTTTCTTTTGTAGTTCCTTTAATAGTTCCTTCTGTGGTTCTTTTTATGGTTCCTTTTGTGGTTCTTCTACTATTATTAGTCTTATAAATGGTTCCTTTTTCTATATATAGTCAAACCTTGCAATAGTCACACCATCAAATCGGAGAATTCATGTGACTATAGTGAGTATGTGATTAATTCGAAAAAGTTATTTTATATTCGCAATTTATAACTTTTTTACTTCAAATTATTGTGGGGTTGTATAATGGTTGGAAATTTATGTTTATTATTAAACCAAATTTAATAAACTAACTAACTATGTAAACTATATATAATCCGGATTAAAATTTGATAACTGAATAAATTTCTCAAAAAAAAAAAATTAAAGAAATACATTCAATTAGATATCCGAACCAAAGCATCCTGCAATTAAATTGTTCTGAACTTAGTTAACAAAAATCTAATAAACGGCATTAAAGAGATTTATGAAATTGTGAATAAATATGAAGAGCCACTTGCAGACCTAAATAAATTATTATGAATTAAATCAAATAACACTAATTTTTAATGTTTATACTAACAAATATAAAAACTAAACTCACAAAAAGTTTTCAAGAGCGCCTTGTTTCATTGTTTTAGCAAAAGCCTATGGGCAGTGTTGTTACTTGGAAGTTTTTTTGGACACTTTGGACATTTTTTCAAATTAAAATTACTTAAAATTTTATTAAAATAATCTATTTTAATTTTTTTACCAATGAGTCCAGCACCTAAAAAAATATATAACTATATATTTTTTTAAATTACTTTATTGATTAGTTAAACATGGGACATAGGCTTGGACGATTTTGGACAATCTTGGACGTTGGACAAAAAACATATTATGGACACGTTCAAGTGACAATACTGCCTATGGGTACATAAAAGAAAATCTCGAAAAAAAGCTTTATCGTTTTCTTTTATAAAGCCATCAGGCTGTAGTGATTGTTGATGAACAAATTTAAGAAGTAAATTTAGGTTATTTTCGGCTTTAAAAATATTAATTTAAAATTAGAGTTCAAAAATCATATTTGAACTAGTGATATCTGGCGAAATATCAAAACCTGACGAAACCATAAGTTTTGCCATTGACGAAACTTATGGTTTCGTCAGGTTTCGTCATTTCGCCAGGCATCACTAATTTGAATATCACTAGGAAAAGTTTGACTTTGGGTTTTTCAAAAAAAAAGATAAATTAAAATTGTAAAATAACCCCAGTAAAACTAATCCTACGGTATTATCTACCTTATTATCAACATTTAGGTTGTTAATAAATTCTATGATTTGATTATCATCCATGATTTCTTCGATAGTAACAAAATCATTATTATCGAGATATTCTTGTACAAGTTGTCAGATGTCAGTATCATGAGTTAAATCAATAATATCTTGAACCTCATGTTGTGCTATAATAACTTCAACAACTTGAATATTTTGAGTTTCAATATCTTCAATTATCATTTCGAATTCTGGAAAAATTTTATCAAGGTGTCTAGAGGGCAGAACTCCAGTATGATGCCAGCAGTTTTTTATTGTTTCTGTGCTTATTGTATCCTACACATCCTTTACTAATAGAATTGTCTGAAGGACATCTATTTTGTATGGCTCTTCGATATCTATATCAAAGTCACAAATAACCTTATGAATATAAAGACGTTTGTAATGTACCTTGAAGGCATTAATGATTCTTGCATCCATTGGCTACAAATGGGAAGTAGTATAAGGAGGTAAAATATGTACATGAATATTTGGGTATTCATTAAAATCAACTTTGTGAGAGAATGCACTGTCAATAAGTAACAAAATATTTGTTCTTGAATTTGTAATATTCTTTGTAAATTGCAAAGAAATTTCTAAAAAAATAACATTAAATAATTTAATAATAAAACTTAAATAAATAATTATATAATAAAACTTAAATAAATAATTATATATGGCAATAAACTTAAATAAATAATTATATAATAAAAAAACTTAAATAAAACTTAAATAAATAATTATATAATAAAACTTAAATAAATAATTATATAATAAAACTTAAATAAATAATTATATAATAAAACTTAAATAAATAATTATATAATGTATAACCTGAAATATATCTTGGCACATCCATGCACTTTCATTATGGTAATAATCGACAGGCAGTTGATTATGAGAAGTAATGTTTGTATAACGAAATGCATTTGGCATTTTGGATATATTAATAACCAGGGCGCAAGTTTCTCAGTGCCATCTGCATTAGCCGTTAAAAGAATAGTAATTCTTGTTTTGTCTTTTTTTCTACCACTTCTTGCAGTTGTTGAAAGAGTATACTTAAGATTCATACGATAGTATAAGCCACATTCATCAGCATTAAAAATATTTTGTAGTTCATAAGCTGCTAAGAGAACTTTAACTCTTCTTGAAATTGTGGAATACGCTTTCTGATTCTCTATGAATCTGATAATTGTAAAGATCTATCCTAGCTTTAAAACGTGCAAGCCAACCCTGAGATGCCTTGAATTCCTCATCAGAAATACCTAACAATTAGGGTTCCTCAAATTCAAATCAAATCAAATATTGGATCAATTTGAATTTGATCAAATCAAATTGACTCTAATTTGAATTTGACTTGATTCAAATATTTGAATTTGTATTTGATTTGAATTTAAATTTTTAATAGTAATTTTCAAATCAAATCAAATATTTGTTAAATCAAATCAAATTTGGCCATATTTGAATTTGATCAAATCAAATATAGTCAAATTTGAATTTGAATTTGATCAAATATTTGATTCAAAGATTTGAAGATCAAATCAAATTGCGGAACCCTACTAACAATGTCACAAACTGAAGTGCTATTTGGCGAATAATATCACCAGTAATAATAAGATTTTGTTGTTCAGCAGAATCAATCCATATTTCAAGAGCTTTTTTAACTTGAGGAAACTTAGAACTAGCTATCTTAAGAGTATTTGAAATTTGCAAAGTTTCTTGTTCCTCAGACCATTTTTTTTGTTTAAGAATTTTAGATACAGTACTTCGATCACAATTAAATTCTAAAGCAATTTCTTTATCTTTTAAATTGGGATTATTTTTTTTTCTCTTGAATACTTTTTTTTTGTATAGCTGTAAGTCTTGTACGTTTTTTAGTGTCATCTTTTTTCTTTGGCATGACATTTAGTAAAAAATAGATTAAATCGTGAGAAAAAATATACAATCTACTTTTTGTTTGATGTAAGTTGGTTACACATATTATGGTTAGCTAATTTTAAATTTTACTAATTTAGAATATTTTTATTAAAGGTTACACATATTATAATGTGATTATAGCAAGTAACTTTTATAAGAGAACGCTTTGTATTAAATATAAAATCTTACATGATAGTGACTATTATGAAATTTATTGTGATTATAGCGAGTAAAAATTACTAATAAAAAATTTGAATAATATATTTAATGTGATTATAATGCGATTGTGACAATTGCAGATGTGACTATTGTAGAATTTGACTATATTGAATTAACAAACATACTTATTCGTAAATATTACTATTAGTAGTAGGTAATAATAGGTTCCAAGTATATACAAATAGATCTTTAGTTAAAAAGAAGGTAGAAAAGTAATGAAATATGGTTGGATTTCTCTAAAAGTTCTAAAATAGTAAAAGAAAAAGTAGGATTTGGCTTCTGGCCTTTATTGATAAATTGGTAGCAATTTGGATAGCTCTATTAATAGCACCAAAGGAAATAGACATAGTAGGACCCCAAATAATTTATGTGAGCTTATATTTGAGCATCATAGTAAAAGTTTTTTTAGTTAGCACTTTTATATTGATATATATAAACCATATTTTAAATATTAAATAGAACTTTTACTCAACTTTAACTTTTTTGAAATACAACATTCTCTAAAAAAAAAAAACAGAATTATATTTTCTAAAAAAAAAAACAGAATTACTTTCTCTAAAAAAAAAACAAAAAAAACAAAAAAAAACAAAATTATATTCTCTAAAAAAAAACAAAAAAACTATTATATTCTTTAAAAAAAAAAAAAAAAAAAAAAAAAAAA
>QKWP01000720.1:70264-90375 GCA_003550325.1 Gigaspora rosea | reverse complement strand
AAAAAAAAAAAAAAAAAAACTAGTTTACACTATTATTTTACAATTTTGCATTTTTCTAATTTTAATATTCTTCAATTTTTGTATTTATTACAGTCTGAATTTTTCATTAACACATTTCAAATATAAGATTTATAAAAAATTACTTCTATTAGCATTCTTTAAATACAAGTTACTCTCGTTATAGTGAAGTGATCCATTCCATTAATAAAAATTTTTAAAAAATTCATTATATCGAGAGTTTTATTAGTAAATTCACTATATCGAGAGAATTTTATATAAGCTGGCTTTGAGCTTAACTTCACTATTTCGAGATTTTAATTAGTCTTCACTATATCGAGAGTTCACTATAACGAGAGTGACTTGTATACTTTTTTTGCCTATTAGCTGTTTTCAAATATAATCTTTTTCTCCAATACCTACTTTTTAAATATAACCTTTTTTAAAAAAAAGGGCCTCTATTAGCAATATTTCAAATATGGCCTCATATAGATTATTTGGGGTCTTGATATAGTTATTAAAACAGATAGTGTAGTGGCAATTGCAAGCCTGAATATAGAAGTACAGCTAAAGGTTTTTCACCATTGGAGCAAACAAAAAAATTATAGTCTGATTATGAAAATTCATGATCTCTTGTATTATGAAATATTTTAAATAGCTATATATTAATATAATAAATAATCATTTTATATTAATTAAAATTAAATATTATACATTGATTACTTGTTATAAATCAATATATATTATAATTGATAAATATTATAATTAAAATATAAATCATTATATATTTGCTAATTAATTGTTATAAGACCCGGATATTTAGTACAAAGGTCATATGTCATATTTTAGAAAAAACCCGAAATTTGAGAAGCAAAAAAACAGTTTTTGGCAATTATCTTGGCATCTAGTAGTCCAATTTAAATGAACTTTTTTTAAAAAGAAGCTCTCAGTAAGGTAAAAAAAAAAGTTCATTCAATTCTGATCACTAAATTAGAAGTAATTTAAGTAAATATAGGTTTGTTATTTTTAGCAAATTAGATCAAAATTGTCCAAAATCCAGTTATAACCTATATGAAAGATGTCTGGGTCCTATTGTTATTATATTTACTGGTATCTAAATCTATAAATAATGATTAGGGTGCTGACATTTATTAGATAATATTTTAGAAGGTAAGAGTTAAACAAAATCTTACCTCATATAAAAAATTTTAGCCAATTAAATTTAACTAAATATATTATCTGGGGATAAAGAGTAAGCCTCTACTGCTCTTATATAAATTACTAATTGTAACTTAGTAGTTTCAAAATATTTCAGAACTGAGAAACCAAGCTGGACCAATAAATCTGTAACCTGGATTATACCAAGCATGCATTAAACTATATTTTTGAAATATTTCAAAATTTTGTATAATATATCGAAATTAATTTAAAATTTTGTATTACAAGATCAGATTAGATTTTTGTTTATAAATTAGATCTTTTATTTAGTTTTACATTGTTTTTTTTTGTTTTCGTTGTTTTTTTGTTTTCTTTTTTTATTTTGTTTTTTTAATTTTTTTATTTATTTATTTTTTAATTTTTTCATTTTATTTGGCACTTTACAAGAACACTAGCCCTTTACAAGAAAACCAACAACTTTTTAGCACTTTGCAAGTACACCAATTTAACATTACAAGCCAACTCAAACTTTTGATACTTTGCAAGAATACTTCTAAATTTTCAAGATTGCTTCTTTAGGGAAATAATTTAGTTAGGTGCAAGTTTTTGCAAGTTTTTGTATATTTATTTTTCATTTGATACTTTTTGTTTTTGTTTTTTTGAATTTTTTTAAAATTTTTTTTATTAATTTATTTTATTTCAGCACTTTGGAAAATATGCTTCTTAGAGAAATAATTTAATTAGATACAAGTTTTTGCAAGTTTTCACATGTTAGCCTAACACTTTACAAAAGTACAACTAGGTAGGACCCTGAAGAACACTGATACAACTCAAATCTGAGTTTGTATAATTTTAGCAGTATTTTAGCCAAATAAATATATAAAATAGAGCAAAATTTGAAAATTTACTATAAAAATGCAATGTTTGATGAATTTCTATGCAAAATTTCCTTTTTAGAAACATCTGAGTTGTATCAGAGTTCTTCGGGGTCCTAACTAGGTTCAGCAATTTCTAAATTTGCAAAAACATGAACTTTTATTTTGAAGAAATAGAGATTTGGGGCTTTATTTATTTTTTTTATTAAGTTGCTTACATATTTTGTTTTTTAGTTGTTTTTTTTTACTTATTTTTTTAATTTTATTTTATTTTATTTATTTCTGACTTTTTTCAGAACTTTGCAAGAAAACAATCTGACTTTTCTGGCACTCCAACTCTAACTTCTCTGCCACTTTGCAAAAATATACTAGATTTTTCAACAATTTGCAAAAACACTAACACTTCTGAAAAATAGTTTTTTTTTACTTTTTTACTATTTTTAGAAAGTAGTGAATATGAGCGAATATGATAGTTAAACAAAAAAGAAAATAATAGCTAATTGCAAGATGAAAAAAATAAGTATATAGAGTTAGCTATTATTATGCAACAAAGTGCAAAAGTAGTTTAAAATATTACTATTTTGGTTTTTTTTTGTTATTTTTTTCAGGTTCAGTTTTTTTTGGTTTTATTTTTTTTTGTTATTTTTTCATTATTTTTTGTAAAGAATATATAATAATCAGAGTTGTCATTTTATTATATTTGTTCTATTGGTCTCTAATTCTATTCACTTTTTTTATTTTTCTATTGTAAATTTTTAGTATTAAATTTTACTACATAATTAAATATAAAAATATTTTAAATTTATTACTTTACTAATAGTCTAACAATATATATTTAAATAATTGCAAATTATTAAGAAAAAAAATTTTTTTTAATATAAAAACAAAAAATCAAGCTTTTGTTTTATTGTTTTATTTGCCAACACTGATAATAATATATAATAAAATATATAATTTTGATTAAAAAAATATATATTTAATTTACATTTTCGAAACACTTTTAGCTGAACTCTTTCCAATGATCACCTGAACCAAATTTTCTGACAGAAAAAAACAAAAATTTTTTTGTTGGAGAGTCACCTATACATTAAGTATAGTAGGATAACACAGGAATATAGTTTTTATAAAAGTCAACTTTTCTATTCAGGGACTCCTTTGTATATTCGGCATGCAAGCCAAAAGCATCTTCTTACAAGATAACTAGCAGAAGGTGGCGCCCTTGTACAAGAAATTTTGGAGGAAGTTCATAGAAAGAATATCTGTCAACAAAATAACCTGTGGTAAAACAATGGGGAACAATAAAAAAATAATAAGTTTTCTGACTACATACTCTTTTAAATTTGCTACAAGTGACGTCTTCCATTCTTTTGGACTTTTCGAAATTTCTAAAAAGTGGGCAATTCAGTTTACCCCTCCAAAAGATTGGCAGTGTTTACTCCTTCTAATTTGGGAACATGCCTACCAAATCGGAATTAAGTCAGGAGTGAATCTCTCGAGATAAACAATGAATGACATGTGAGATATTTTGGAGAAAATCTGAAATGAAATTTCTTTCTAGAATATTCTTTTATTTTTTTAGGCGTAGTCTTTTTTTTTTCTCTCTCATATATGTATATAAAATACTTTGGCGAGCCGTTTCTTTGTACAGTATTATATAATTTTTATCACTAGTCAGTATCATTTTTTCTTTCATTTGTTTTTTTCTTTTTCTGTTTCCACATGTCAGGATTAGCTTCTTTTCTTTGTTTTTTCTTTTTTATATTGGTTTTTTTCTTTTTGTGTAGTCTGTTTTCTTGGTAGTTTTTTTTTACTTTCCTCTTTTTCATTTGACCTTTATGAAGAAGGAAGAATTTTAAGAAAAGGAGTATGATCCTGATACGGCATTAGCAAACCGGTTAGTGATATTTGGAAATCAAGTCTCAACAAGTATTGGGACCCCGACAGAGACAAATTTATGAAATGGCAGGTCGCATCTGAGTACTTTTGTATCGAGTAAGTTTTTATTTGGTTGTAATTTAATATACTATATACATATGTCGGTATGAACACCAGTCACTATACATTTACTAAGAAATAAAGGCAGGATCATCCAGACTAAAAAAAAATATATATATACCGTATATTCCCGAAAATAAGCAACCTTTTTTGGGCCAAAAATTAGATGAAAAAACGTGGGGTAGCTTATTTTTTAGCATATAGATATTTTTAAAAAATTTGAAAATGTACTAATAAAAAGTTGTCCAAATGACACCAAATTTTTACTATAAATGTATTTTGATGCGCTGAACAACTTTACTTAATCGAACTTTTGAAGTTTACTTAGTAAAAAAAATTTTATATGTAGCAACTGCCAACACATTTTTTGAGATTTTTGAAAAAAATCAGGGGGGTAGTTTATTTTCGTGAATATATAGTATATTTAATTTAAAATATAATTTATAATAATAATAAGAAATAAATATAAAATTTTATATTAAATTGCAAAATCTTGTGAAAACTAGAGCTGCAGACATTAGAACATCAATTAACAAAAGGCAGGAGGTGTAGAGTGACGTATTGACGTCACTATCTCAATTTTATATGACGTAAGAGTGACGTAGTGACGTCACTACCTCAGACCTTTCAAATGTTTGCAGCTATAGTGAAAACTTGCAAAAATCTGTAAAATGTTTAAAAATAAGTATGCAGTATAATAGTATTGGTTAGAATCATTATTCACGATTTTTAATCTGATATCTATCAATTATTACTGATTATTACAAATTACTATCTTAATTGATAGTCCTTATTAGAGTGCTGACATTTATTACCTAATATCCATTTACTATAGAGGCTTATCCCACCCCCAAGTAAAATTTTTGTCAAATTTAATTGGCTAAAATTTTTATATAAGATAAGATTTGGCTTGACTTTTCCACTTCCTAAAATATTTTCTAATAAATGTCAGTGCTCTTAGGAGAATTTAAATCGATTACTATTTAATAACCAATAAAAATTAATAGTAATCCCTGTGCAAATTTTGGTAATGTGCAGTCAAAAAAAGTTAAAATAAAACTTAATAAAATCAAGAATCATAGTGGAGAGAAATAGAATAAAGAAGCTAACAAGTTAGCAAAAAAAAAAAACAGAGCTTATCAGGCTAGAAAATCTAAAATTAGAGAATAATATAAGACTTGACAATATTCTGTTGTGAAAAGGAATATATATTAAGATGCTATTTCATCTCTTTATTAAGCAGATTTTTAAGTCTAAAGCTAGTTTGGACTTTAAGTTTTCAAGAGCCATAAAATATATTAAACCAGATGAGAAAGTAGTTAAGCAATTATTTTTTATATAACAAAGAAAAGGAAGAAACACTCAATCATATGACTGAGTATGTAAGTTACATAATATACTAGTTAAATATAGTAAGAGTGGTTTTTGAATAGTACAAAAGAATATTCTACAAGAAATTCTCTTAGAATTAAATAAAAATAAGTTAAGGAAAACCTTATTTGAAGTAAATATATATAAGGTTTAGGAACTGTTCAGAAGCTAATGAAAAGTATAATACGGTATCTTTTTTTGCAAAATATATTATCAAGACTTAAACTCTATTAGGTGTAAAAAAGGCAATGGTAGATTTTGTAGAGTACTACAAATCCATAGTAGAAAATAGCTTTTATGATCTTGTATAGCAAACCTACTATATTACAGTGGCAAAATGAAAATCTCAAATAGGTATTATGAGAGAACTAACAAGAAAAAAAACAGATTCGCATACTGAAAGTGCAAGTATAAAGGTTTTTTACCTATTTAAAAAGATAGAATCAGGCATACCAGGTTTGTTCAATAGTGTATCAGTTTTGAAGATTGTAAATAAACTACAATGTAAAGAAAAAATGAAAGTAAAATTAAAAAACTGTATAAAGAAACAATAGATAATTATATAATAGCATTAAGCCATATTGGATTAGTTTTTGATAGAGCTAACTGTAATCTCTAGTTTTTTTATTAAAAACTAGTATAACAGGTCACATCTAGGCATCTTAGGATAGCCGGATAACACTGGGCTTGCAATTGGAGAGTTTAATATATACAGATCATAGATTAGTATGTAATCTTATTAATATAGCATTAATGAGACAATCAAAGAAATAAAAAAAAATTTTAAAGTTATACAGTATATAGTTTAAAAATTTAGCATTTATATATAAAAAGAGTTATATAATTTAGTGCATGCACTAGTATGCAGTATTGTTATGGGACAGCTTTGGACAATGATTTAAAAAAGTTTGAACAATTTTGGACAATTAAATAAAGTAAAATTACTTAAAATTTTATTAGAATAACCTATTTTAATTTTAACTAGAATGTGTTCAGTACCTAAAAAAATATATAGATATTTTTTTTAGATAAATTTATTAATTATTAAAGCCTGGACAAGCTTTGGACAATCTTGGACATTTGGACAATTTTGGACATGGACAAGCCAAAAAAGTCTTTGGACAGCCAAAACGTACAATACTGCTGGTATGTTGTAATATACTATCTGATAAACATTCAGATTGTAGAATCAGGTGTAATATGAAAATAAAAAAATAGAAATATTTTAAAAAAATTGCTTGTAGTTATATTTTTGCTTATGAAACTATTTTTCATACTTTAACAGAAAAAATTTTTTGCAAAATTTTCTATAAAACACCTCTTTTTGTTCATGCATTACTTTTACTTTACCCTAACTAACATAAAGAATGTATTGTTTTGGTTGGTTTGATTTTATATTATATTAGATTTTATAGAGTGTATTACAACACACTCACACTAAATGATAAAAATCATATAAAAACACATAACAAAATTTAAATTTATTAACAAAATTTAAAATTTATTAATAAAATTTAAATTTATATTAAATTTTTTGCATTTTTATTGGTCAATCATGTTATACTATAGTTAAAAAATTGGTGCCTATATATAAAATTTGTTGGCTTTGGTGGACTCTACTATATAATTTTTAATATAATCTAACCAGGACCCTGAACAATCTATGTGAGGTTATATTTAAGAATCATAGTAAAAATTTTTTTGGTTAGCCGTTTTGGTTTAGTATATATAAGCTATATTTCACACATTAGATAGAACTTTTACCCATCTTTAACTTTTTTTGAAATACAACATTCTCTAAAAAAAACACAATGTTCTCTAAAAAAAAAAAACAAAAAAACAAAAAAGATTTTGAAAAAATTTCCTATGCCCAACTAATCCGTAATGTGTTCTAGATCATAACTACATATACTATAAAATAAAAAAAAAAAACTTAAAAAAAAACTAAAGGCCGTTTCGACCTATCTTTACTCCTCTCTCCCTTTTACTCCTCTCTTCCTTTTACTCCTCTCTTCCTTTTACTCCTTTCTCCCTTTTACTCCCCTCTCCCTTTTACTCCTCTTTCCCTTTTCTCCCTCTCTTCCTTTTCCTTCTCTCTCCCTTTCCCTTCTCTCCCTTTTCTCCCTCTCTCCCTTTTACCCCTCTCTCCCTTTTCCACACTCTCTCTCCTTTTTACATGCCAGGTTACTATTATAGCCCAATTTTTCATTAGCACATTTCAAATATAACATTTATAAAAATTACCTCATTAGCATTCTTTCAAATATACCTATTTTGCTATTTAGCAGGTTTCAAATATAACCTTTTTCTCCAATACCTACTTTTCAAATATAACCTTTTTTAAAAAACGGCCCTCTATTAGCTATTTTTTAACTATAACTTCATATAGATTGTTCGGGGTTCTATCTAACCTAAAATCAATTAAGTTGATTGTTTAAAGAATTAGCTAAATAAGCTAGCTAAGTCAATAAAATTATTTAATGCAAAATTGACTATAAACACTTTAACTATTTTTGTAGATCCTTTTTATTTTAGTAATATATATACATGGGTTGGATGATAAGTTTTGTCAGTAGATTAATATCTTGATCATTTTTAACGATACAGTTTTAACCTTTATATATATATATATATAAATATAGTGGTTATAATAAATTTGTAAAAAAATTTTAAGTATTTTTATTAGATAGTTTTTAAAATATTGAATTTTTAATTTATTATATAAAAAATATTGCAAATTTTTTTATATAAAAATTAATTAACTTTATCTTGAGTATATATAAAAAATATTTAAAAATTTAATTAATTTTTCTAAAAATTTAACTAATACTAAAATTAGTTATGTAATTTTTAAATATATAATTTATTTTTAAATTAATATATTAAAATTTAAAAAATTTATAATTTAAAATTTTTCTTTGTCTAATTAGATTTTGCGAAGCTATAGTTTTTTTATTTTTTAATATTTTTATAAATTTTATAAATAATAATAATAATTTTGCAATAATTTATTTTATAACTATTCTATTTTCAAATAAAATTATTATATTTATTTAAAACAACAAAAAATTAAAAATTGTTATATAAATAAATTTTATTACTAAATTTAGTAAATAAATTACTATATATAGTAAAATATTTAATTTATAATAAAATTAATTCAAATAATTATAAATAAATTTATTTATATAAATTTTAATTATATAAATATAGTTCATTATTTTGATTATATAATTTTTTTTATTATATAAAAATTTTTAACATAAATGACTTAATTTAAATTTTTATAATAATAAATTTCAATTGGTTAAATTAATAAATTTAAAAACCAATTTTTTCAAAAACTATTTAATTAAAATTAACTAAAATTTTTTTTACAAATACATTATAACCACTATATTAATATATATATAATTTAAAATTGTATATTTAAAAATGATCAAGATATTGATCTGCTGACAAAACTTTTCATCCCACTCACGTACTTATTTTGACTTTTTTATAAATCTTTTTAATATAAAGTAAAAGAAGGTATTATAATGCAAGTATCAGAATCAATAGATTTTAATACTATTCAGGTTGTGATACCAAAATCATTCGATTCTGATTACTAGATCATAAAATATTATAAATTAAAATAAAAACTAAAAAATGATACATGGACCAATTATGATGCACACATGATCTAGCAATCAGAATCGAACAATTTTGGTACCATTTTATTCGTCTCAACAAGACGAATCGAATTGTACCAGAAGTTTTTTACAAATGACAATTTTATGAAAATTTAGAGATAAACAGAATTTATTATGGCGAACAAAATTGTCTTAAAAATAAAGGTCAAATTACTTAATAAAAAATCCGCCATTAACATATATGATTATTTCTTATTAAAATTAATAATTAACAATTTATTTTATTTAAACAATAATATCTCGCTAGGGTTGTTAATGGAGTACTCCAGACATTAATAAAACATATAACCCACTTCTGGAGTGCTCCGGAGTGGGTTATATGTTTTATTATTGACTGGACTGGATCACGAGACATCACATGTGCGTCATAATACCCTCTTTACCTTATTAAGATTTTTTAAAAATCTTGGCTATTCATAGATCTTGTTCTTCCAAAATATCATTATTTTCCATGTCATCAAATTTAATATTCGATACAGTTTTTTTAAGACTTGTTTCATTAGAATTAGCTGTATTAGTTTGAAAAACTTGTCAAAAAGACCTAACGGATGACCAATAGAACCTTCCACGAAGCAAATATCGAGTTTGCAAATTTGGTAAAACACAAACGAACTTAGCCCTTAAGAATTTCTGATTCCACATGATCAGCTCTAGTGAATGTTAGCGGTAGTGATTTGATTTATTTTTTTATTTTATAGGTTTTCCCTTTCCGTCACTAACATAAATTGCCCGGCAAAGTCAACTCTTTGGAATGCTTCAAAATCCCGCATATAGTGAATAAATATATTGTCTTCAATAATAAAATTTTTGTATAGTTAATTTATCAAACAAAAAAAAATTTTTTTATTACAAAATTATTTAAATCTAAATTATTGATGGTATTGAATTAATAATTTTATTAATAATAACTAGTATAAATAATAATCATGGGAATTCTGTTTAATGAGATAAAGAGTATTAGATGACGTTTTGGAACCTAAAGGATTCCGTTTTCTAATAAATATTGTATATGTTTTTAATTCAAAATCCATCTTAACAGAGATAATATATGCTTTGTCGACTGGGTCGACTAGCCAATTTGCTTAAATCATATTACTAACAAAGATATAATATGATCCTAACATTGTTATGGGCTTTTATTAATGCATAATCTTAATAATTAATTATTGCAACGAATATGAATATGTAAATGATATAAATAGGCTTAAGAATTTCTTTGGTTTTCAAAGAAATAATACGAAGTAATAAATAAATACAAAATAATGATTGAATAATTAAATAGCGTGTGTATCGTTTATATCGTTTGTAGATGTTGATGATGATGATACACTACTTAAGCCACTGCCTCTTCGTTCAGAAAATCCTTTTTCAACATCTGCTCCTGTAACATCAATTTCTTCTTCGTAAGAATCATCAGAGTTTTTATTTTTATGACGTTTTCCTACTACGAAAGTTGCCCATTCGAAAAAGGACAATCTTTTCATTGATACGACAACATGTTTATTTTCATCAAGTTGACTTATTTGTCCTTGTTCTGTTGGTGAATATTGCGGTAGATCACTAGATGACGATAATATTTGAGAGTCTTGGTATTTACGTGGTGAGCGTGGCGTGTAAGGACTTCTTGGAGAGCTTTTGAACGATTTCTCGGTACCTGCCGAGTCCTTGTTCATATTTTTACCCTCTATGACTTTAACAATTTCAGCGTCAATAGTAATAGCATAAGACAATGCTATGTATAAAGATAATTTTATACTATAATCTATTATAACGAAAGTAACATCACTTGCAACCTTATAATCGTACGAAAGGGCTATACCAATGGCCGATTCTATATGAACAAGGAAAGCCAAGAACATTCTCAAAAAATTCCAGTACATGACTGCAGTGAATAATGAACGTTTGCTTTTATGACTTATGTTTGTTGATATCTGTGCAGCATTTCTATTTGCTTTCCTGAGAATTTGCACAAGTCGTACAGTAACATAGATATCAATAATAATGTCCAACGTTATAGAAGCTACAATGAAATATTTTTGTGCTGGGATATAAATGGTGGAACAGGCTTCAGCTTTTGAAACCGGATCATAAACAACAGTAACGCGTTGAAAAAGAAGAATGGGCACCTGCGTGAACAATAAGTGTAGATTAGTAAATTAAGTCTAACAAATAAATAAATGAATCTCTAATGGAAAGTACCGTAAGTAATGTCTTCAAGGTAAATAATATTATACTATTCCAATGATCATGTCGGTCATTATGTATTTGCTTTAATCTCCACAGTAAGAAAGCAGATAACGCCTCTCTCCAAATAATATCGCCGAGAGCTTGTAAATATTGAAGCGCGAGACATAGGGAAAGTGGAACAAATGGTAGAACTGCAAAACCAGCAAATGTTACCGCAAGGCGCCAACAGTTGCCTAGATTAAAAATAATTTTAATAAGATTTGTTCCATTTGTTTGTCGAGTTTTGTAAAGGAGTATTGACATTATAAAATGATGAAATGAAATCTATATAATTAAAGGAAATAGTGTTAATGATTTTTCTTGCCTTTTTTTTTTTTTTTTTTTTAAAAACAAGTACATCATAATGCTAAGCTTACTATGGTTCCCGCCCCCAAAACAAACGACAAATAACATAGTAATGTAATTTGATTCATTTTTATGTTTCCAGCTCAAGAACTGAGAAATTTAAGTAATTAGAACGCCAATAGTGTTCAGGAAAGAATGAAAAAATTTTAGAAAGTCGAAGAGGAGGTGATGAAAAAATATTTTAACTGAATTCAAAATAAATATATTCTGAATTAGAGAACTTTTTGAAATGACATGATTGAGTGTGAATATATCTAAGAAAAAAATCATTTCTAACCAAAATAACGAATAAAGGAATTGTATATAGACAATAACAGAATTGTTCAAGAAACAATATTAACGGACATTTGTACGAAATTATAATATTGTTGCCATTATTATTTACATAATGCTTCTGCACACGTTTAATATATTTTTATAAAAGCTGCAGTGTTGTAAACTACACATATTTCCAATTCATAATGTATTACTAAAAAATTTTAAAAATTTAAAACGGGCAAACATAAGTATCAGACTTTCTTTATAATAACAGGGAACTAACAACATACGTACGTACGTATGTATATAACGTAGCTGCATGCGAAATTCCATTAATTTTACATATCCAGATATGCGTGAATCGAATAAAGAATCACATTGTTAGTGCAAAATCAACTACGGTAACACAAATATACACCATAAATGAAATATTACTAATAATAGTAGTAATGAGTTACAGTTACAAATTAATATTGTTGTCTTGTTAACATTATTGTTATTATTGATATTACTGATCAGATTATGAAACTTATATTAACTTATTTGGACCTACCGATCATTTAAATTAACCTCAATTTCGATTTATGACGATTTGTTTCTTTATTTTCTTTATAGTTGCTTACAAAGCCTGACACAAAAAAGTAGTTATTTTATAAAAAAAAAAAAGGAAAAAAAAGTGCATTAAAAATGGTTATTAAGTTTCGTTAAATTCATATGAGTGACGCCAAGGGAAAATGGACCTCGATCATATATATATATTTTATATGATTGGAGTCACATTTTCCCTTGGTATCACTTATATGTATTTGATGTCAAATTAAGGCCATTTGGTTAGTGATTGTGGTGGTGCTCAACCATTATAGCGATATTTAAAAAGACCATTGTCGAAAAAAATTAATATAAATATAATTGAATTATTCTCACGTATCTCCCTTGATGTGATTATCATGTTGCTGCTCAGGTATTACAATAAATTAAAATATTGATTGCAATTGATGCTTGAACAAACGTCTTTATTATTATTATCACTTAACGGGAATTGTTTTTACAAGAAAAAATGAAACAATGGATCAACAAAAGGATCAACAAAAAGATAAAGCATAATCTATGACAATCAATTCTAAATTCTTTCTTTTTCAGAATTTACTGCAAACGAATAAAAACCAAAAAGTGTCTTTCTTTATTGGTGCTAAAGATTTTTTAGCGTAAGTAAATAAGGTAATAATTCGCAGCGTTTGTGAAGATCCATAATATTAAAGAGTTAACAATTATTTTTTTCAAGTCAATCAATCTGGACTTTCATTTGTTATTAATTGGAATGATAAATATTCTTATCTAATAAATAATTTCTCGCTAATTAAATTGTTCTCTCTGACGTATTAAACTATTATCACATGGTTTATTTAATTAGAATGATAAATACAATCGATACGATAAACTATTTTTACTATTATTTTCCCGGTGATGAAAATCCGCTACCTAATTCTGACCACGATCTACATACTGTCGCTTTTTTACTAATTAAAAACTTATTCCCCGACCTATTCCGACCGATTGACTAAGGCGCTTGAGAACACCCTTAGTTTCTTGATTTTCATACATGAAACTTACAGTATATAAAATTAATATATTAAAAAATCCACCCGGTTATTAAAACATAAAAAATAGCTGAATTTATATCATAGAAAATAAAAATTATAAATGCATGCACACTTTGCATTTATAACATGCAACTAGATGCTGAGATGTTTGAAAAGAATATTTCGATCAAGAAGATCCTGAAATCTGCATCTGGATCTAGTACCTGTTGGGTTTGGTCGGGTCCACACGTACTTACGTACACACGCACGAAACTTAAATTTATTCACCGATAATAAATATGGTTAGTAATAGTATACTTTATCTCTTTAATATATTTCTAAATAAAGACTACTTATAATTCTTTTTTGTCTTGTCGAATAATTTACTACAAAAATAGTAAAAAAAAAAATTATGCTTTAAAGATTACTAAATTAAGTGCAACAAAATTTTAAAATATAAGCCTAACTAATAATATACTTAAATATCCTGATTTAGATTTGATCATATTCAACTTTTTTTTTACGATGCTAAATAAATTTTTTTGGTTAATTCGAATGAAATAAAAGAAATTTTGAATTTATCTTTAAAGATCGTGTTTGATGTTAAAATAATCAAGTTTTGGATTAAAATTTAGCACTGCTTGAATGTGTGCCAGGTTTGTGGCGCAACTACGAATCGTTTTTCAAAATTAAAAAAAAACGTCCAACATCTAACCCTAACATAAACGAACTTTAAGAATTTCTGCTGCGGCACAAAACCTGCCACACATTCAAGTAGTGTAAACTTTTGTAGGTGACTATGCTAGGTGAATTCCATATTCTACTTATAACAATATTAAAAAAAAAAATAATGTGATTCTAAAATAAACAAAATTTTGGTTTCTTTAAGCAATTTATAAAAGGATTTTAGTAATAAAGATCCAACTTTGGTATACATGGCCGTGCGATAATAAATTTTACAATAACATCAGCCACATTGAACCAAATTTTGGTTATAACGAACTAAAAATATTATAATTGCTTCGCTCTATATTGAATTGGCTGCTTTGAAAATTTTGTTGATTTCAAAATTTGTTATATAATGAACTATATATCTTTATATTGAACATGGATGTACAAATTGACCAATATTATTTGCGTGACGAAACGCAGTATTTTTATTTTTGAGATCATTGATTTATTTCAACTAAATTTTTGAATATCTGGTTATTGTCTTCGAAAAACTTTCGTTGCGCATATAAAAAGTTATGAGCAATAAAAAGAATTTAAAATATGCAATAAAAAATAATAATAAAGTTTTGACAATGCAAGCTGTCAGAACCAGATTTAGAGATCATTGCTGTACTGTACATACATTATATGATATAAACTCTCAGCCATGTACTATCTGCTATACCTGGGCTATATTAATGAGTTTTAAAATTTGTGGAATGCAACTGACTCGAGTAGTTACATAGTGTTGCTATATAATTATTATATTAATGTATATTCATAAATAAAAATTGTAGAGGCAGTACGTATCAAAATACATACGTACAAAAATTTTTGTAACTGTTTCTGAATGATATAAAAATTTCTTTTGATTGCCATATTCTGCTATGAATAAGCACGAAAACAGTCAAACTAAAAACAATTTCGACCAAATTTAGTTATGTAGTTATCTTAATATCACTAGTATTATTTTAGATGTTATAAATAGCTGGACACCCTTATATGTATATTATTTTGCACTCCAAAGATCAAATCAACCAGAATGGTCATCAATTATTTGTTTATATAATATTAATCGTGTAATATTTCAATTATAAAATTATTAAATTACTGTAAATGTTTGCTTTTATAATTCTGAATTCAATTACAATCAGTTTTGGCTTGACCAGGCTAGTTTGACCATTGGACCAGACCAATTTGACCAGTCTGGTCAAAGGATCTGTACTGGTCAAATTGGTCAAATAGAACATTTAAATATAATTTATTATATAATAGACTTGACAAATTTGACCAGCAAATTTTTTGGCGACCAATAATTTGCCCAACACTGATTACAATTTTTGTAATTATAAACAATATATTTTTTGGCTGACCACTAATTTGCCCAATACTGATTACAATTTTTGTAATTATATAAACAATATATTTGTAAATTATTTTGGCATTTTTCGTCGCTATTCAAACCATTATTGAAGATCAATGATAATTATTGAATGTATTTCTTTTTTTTTTTTATAAATAAATTGATGTGTGAAGATATTTATCCCCTGGCAACGTAAGTTTGTCATATACTTATTTCTACTATACATATATCTATTTAATCTAGATAAGTATTACATTATCCATACTTAATCGTTAGCATTAAAGCCAATGTTTGAACCAAAAAGGTTCGCTTTAAAATAAGTATATGAAAGTTTACGTTATGTAGATGGTATGAGATATAATTATTGTCGCGAATCATAATGAAATCGGATTAAAATAAAACGTGGGTTTCTATTTAACCCTCTAAAACCTTATAAAAATTTTTATTTTTCGGTAGCTTGTCAATTTTTTTTATACTATACATATTCATTTTTAATTTTAATATTTTCATTTTAATCCGTCACAATTATTACTTATGCAGTGTAATACTGTCTGTAATATCAGTTTTATATCATATGACGATTATCGATATCAATATCCCTAGGTCTCATTTAAAATGGTCTTGGGGAAATCTTGAATCAATTAGAAGGGTGTTAAAAACAGTAATTAGTATAATTGTGGGGTTATTAAGGGATAGGATTACAATGTGTGATGTTAAAAAAACGTCGTATTCAAAAAATTAACAAATGATAGATTTTTTTTATCTGTATTTTTATGTCAGAGACACTAGCTCCGCTATTATTATATATCATGTAACGGGTATCTATATGCCTATATATTTTGTATCAATAAAGGAACCGATATATATTTTTTCTTGCCTGAATTTATTTTTAATGAATTAACCGGGAGGCTAGTTTACACTAATGATCGAGAATTTTTTCATGTATCTCTCGGGGAACTTGTATCGTGAGACTTACTATATGGGTTATACTAGTAAACAAGCTTTTGGGGCTAAACAATTGGGTTTACTTTTGCATGTGTATTTCGTGGATTTATTTTCTTGTATTGATATCGATGCTATATATGATCAAAAATATTTTCTGGCAAAAGTGAGAATCAAAAGCTTTCCGTTTCAATATTTTATTTTGACATGCATGTAAATGCGAGATTATAAAATTTTAGTGTTGATTAGTATATTCACCATTACTGAAAAATACATCATTATATATTGTTAATAAAGAACATTATTATCCATATTAGATAAAAAAAATTATATCATAATTTCAAGCCTCATCTTTGATTTTTAGATGCTATCATTTATAGTATTACAGAGTTAGTCACATAAAATAGCTAGAAATACGAGAAATAATATCTGGAGTACCTACCATGTCAAATTGGAAATTTATAAGAGCTACGAATTTTTTGATTTTTGCGTTTTCATCTTTCCGAGTTATTAAACTATCCCATATGTCTATCAATTTGTCATTCTTAGCCACAGCCATTCGTACAATTTGTCCTGTTTGATCCTCATTCTTTTCCAGTTTACTAACTAAATATAATACAAAGTCTGTAAACTCTCCATACTCGATATTTGACAAATATTTCCGCTTCACATTACACTCTTCTTCTTCTTCGCACTTTCTCTTTCTTGCTAAGGTCAGTCGTTCGGCGAGCTCAGTATCTAATTTACGCTTGATTTCTACAAGTGGTTCGAACGCTTCGTGATCTCCTATAATTAACAAGGCATGCATAAAAAGAGAACCTCTTGTCAATATCGTAAGAATAACATTCTGATTTGTGATATTTAAAGCTTACCAAGACATATGATTACTTCTAAAGCTAGTGTTAAAAGCCTTTGTAATTTTTCATCACTCCATCTCCCTTCTAGGTGTGTTACTTCGTGTGCATTATGATGCCTAGCTTCAACTTTAAAGGATTTGAATAGAAGTGATGGATCAATTCTGTATGGTCCACAAAACAATGTTTGATATTGACCAAGTGTGAACAGAGATATGTTTTGAATCATGAAATTGAGAATACATAATAAATCTGCATCAGAGAAATCAGTTTGTTTTGGCGGGCTACATCTTGAAACAAAGTTCTCCACAGTTTTACGAGGAATATATTGTTCATGTTTAACAATAAATCGGAAAAGTGACTTTTTTACATGTTCAAGAACTGACTTCACATATGCGCCTTGTTCTGAAGGCGGAAATGAAAATCGCTGTGGGATTTGTGAAGACAATACATGAAAAATTAAATTATCTTGGCCTTCCTTGTCACTTTCTTGTACACCTTGATCTTTTTCTTTTTGATCATCTTTTTCAACATCATAATCATCTTTTTTGTCTTCATTTTTGGCTTCCTGATCTTCAACTTCCTGCAACTCTTCTGCCTTCTGTAACTCTTTTTTGAGTGCGAGGTCTGTCAGACTTCCAATTGCGTGTTGCATTATATTGGAAAAAAAAAGTGCTCGCCTAAAAACTGCACGATTCCTTTGGTCGATAATCTTAAGTTCATTTGATTTATTGATCCACGCGTACAATGATTTATATGCTGCATTTGTGGTTTTCTTTTGAATAGAGAACAAATAGACGATTTTAAAGCTTTTTTTTTGTTTGGATGAGTCTCCTTTCAAGGGTGGCTTCAATTCAATTAAAGTTTCAAGTGTGGACTCAAGGTCATGTTTAATACTTTTAGAAAGATTTTTTTCCAACCAATTCGAAAGTTTGGTCATTATGTTGCAATCGAAGCGTGAAATGACAGTGTATCACATGCATAATAAACTGTTTTATGATTGGTCAACTACCTCATGATCAGACCCGTGCATTTCCGAAAAATCCCCTGCTTCGAGATTAGGGTAAAAACTATTCACCCAGGTTAAAATATAGTTTATAAACACAAGAGCTTTATTAAAAAATTTTCTTATATGATAACACGTTACACGCCCTTTATTACCATTTTTTTTATACTTCATCTATAATTAACAAAACTATACTATCGCATATATATAATGAATCAAACATCTTATAGAGAATACATATAACTTTCGAAAACAGTCTACATAAATTTATAAATGTAATAAACAAGTTAATTATTTGGATAACAAACGAAAAAAGACGAAAAAAAAACTAAAAAAACGACGTTAAAGTTTATAAATTAAGCACAATATATTTTATTACCTTCGGCTTAGTATATCTACCTTTTATTGCGTGATTCGGCGTGATTCACCGTGATTCAACAAAGAGACGCTTGCTAGGAAGTTCTTTTGTTGTATTGATTGTTATTTTGAAAAATTCTGGTTTTACACGGAAATCATCGGAAACGAAAACCCCCCTGTTGCAAATTATCGTCAATTTTTTCACGACAATATATTGATATAAATACTCTTTATGAAACGGTCATTTCTCTAGCAACAAAAATTTCAATTTCTTTCAAAAAATTTACGTGTCCCTGGGTTCGGGTGACTAATAGAATTATTTCATAATAAAGTGGTGCGAAAGGATGTGTGCCTAACGAAATCCGAGAACACCTCGTGTGTTTGGTAGGTGGGAGTGTTCCAGAAGTCGAGAAACACCGTGTGTTTGGTATATTTATGGTTCAGAACGTTCAGAAGAGACATCCTCGTGATGTTTCTAGGACTTATGGTTAAAAAGGCATCCTTTTTGCTTACAGTGTTTTCGAGTAACTCTTATAAACCTCTTTATACTTATCGCGTACAAATTATTATCATGGAATGGACATGTTTTTGTATGATCTTTATTTTTGCGGAGTGAACATAGTCTGTGACCAGCTTGATGGACCTTTACATAGTAAGGATGGCGGTTTCTTATATTGTCTATCTACATATTCCATTAACTGTAAAGGTCAATTTCATAATAAAGTGATGCGAAAGGATGAGTGCCTAACGAAATCCGAGAACACCTCGTGTGTTTGGTAGGTGAGAGGGTTCCAAAAGTCGAGAAACACCTCGTGTGTTTGGTAGATTTTATGGACCAGAACGTTCAGAAGAGACATCCTCGTGATGTTTCTAGGACTTATGGTTAAAAAAGCATCCTTTTCGCTCGCAGTGTTTCAAGTAACTCTTATAAACCTCTTACTTATCGCGTACAAATTATTACCTCCAAGGATCTATGGAATGGACATGTTTTTGTATGATCTTTATTTTTGCGGAGTGAACATAGCCTGTGACCAGCTTGATGGACCTTTACATAGTAAGATGGCGGTTTCTTATATGTCTATCTACATATTCCATTAACTGTACTTCTATTGTAACTGATTAACATGTGATTTTAAGGGTCAATTTATCGTGGTTCGGGTGACTAATAGATAATAAAGTGATGCGAAAGGTTGAGTGCCTAACGAAATCCGAGAACACCTCGTGTGTTTGGTAGGTGAGAGTGTATCAGAAATCGAGAAACACCCTCGTGTGTTTGGTAGATTGAGTGGTCCAGAACGTTCAGAAGAGACATCCTCGTGATGTTTCTAGGACTTATGGTTAAAAAGGCATCCTTTTC
>QKWP01000720.1:46539-68691 GCA_003550325.1 Gigaspora rosea | reverse complement strand
TTGGTTTTCAATAATAATAATGATAACAAATTTAGGTAAAATTTTTAATCATTTATTTTTTGTTTCACGCAGTGAAGGTATTTTTACCTATTAAGAACGACCAAAACGTTGCAAAAGATACTTCACTGAATTTTTGGTTCCAATTGGGAGGTTTACTTTTAAACGTTATATCATAAACAATATATGGTGTACAGTAAAATATCATTGTCAAATTTTGAAAATTTTAGTTAGTTATTAAACTAGATAATTTAGATTTTTCCATCATTTAAAAATTGTCGGGAATATGTCGGTCAAATCCGGCCTACTCTCGGTCTAAAGATATGACCCGGTAGAGATTTTCACGGAAATTCCACGGAAATTCCGTGGAAAATAAGCTATTTTGTGAATCAGACCAGATTGGTTGCAGCATGCAGCTAAGAAATATAATAACGGTAAATAAACTCGAAATAATATACTGTATTTGGGTTATCTAATGCAGTTCTTTTAATAACCCGGTTTCACCCAGGAGACAAGCTTGCATCCGAGATTTCAAAGCCTTACAGTCGTAGAATTTTAACGGCAAAAGCTTTACGTAGTAGTACAAGTTACTTTAATTATAATGAAGAAATCGGGACTATTAACGTTAATAATGAATTCACTAACTATAATGAAATGTTTATTAATATCATAATATCACATTGATTATCCCCATTCGCATACAACTTTTTTTCATGTACTACAGTATATTGATTAAATACTGATTAAATGCTATAGTTATCTAACGTAGTTTTAATTCCGTAGTTAATGCCCCACCCTAATCTTCTACCATCCGACCCTTGTATCGCATGCTACGCATACTTTACATCCTTCCTTCCTCTGCATATTTCCCTTTATTTTATTACATTCCACTAATAAACCTTATACAATAATAAACCGCCGTCCGACTTACCGTAATTTTCGGTGCAAGGTACCCGGGTATTTTACATTCCACATAACAATAAACCTTGATTTATACACTGGGTATATTGTATCGCAGGGGGTATATTACGTGGAGGGTATCTTGTAAGGAGCGTATATTAGCCCATAAGTAAAAAATATTATTATTAGTAAATCGGTCTTTGATTTGTATCCGGTGCAAATTGTTGGCGGCAGACCGAAATCCCGTGACACACGTGATCCACATACTGCCTTGAGACAGTCACGTTTTTTCAAAAAAAAATTCTTTCCCGCAGCCGGTACTACAAAGAGTTCCCACGGTCCCATACCCAAGCCCCGTGCCCTAAGCCTCGATCTGGATAAAGGCTTTGCCACTAATCGTAAAGAAATCAGTAGGATCAGATCAAAACTGTGATGGCCCTGGATCATTTTAATAATAATAAGGCGTCAAGAGAATAATCAGAAGAAATGCGCTCTTTGTTTAACGCATTAGTCCTTAATGATAGAAATATGCCGAAAATGGGAAAAATCATTTAAATCGTGATTTTAAAATTTTGATTTACCTGCAAGCCCAATCAGGTATAGCGTGAGGCCGTGTCATAATTTTCACGATGAAAATTAAAGGCAGTATAATTAAATGTGATGGAAAGTAGCCCAAATTGGCAATTAATTGAAAAGGTGGAAGAAATAGCGTAACATTCTTTTCTTCTTTTTTTTTGAATTTCTTCTTTTTGTTTCTTTTGTAAGTTTTATAAATAGATGTGGGATTTGTTCGGTTGTAAGGGGGTTTTCGGTTCTTTCGTGTTCGAAAGTTTTAAGAATAAAATCTGTACCTTTTGTTTTCTTTTTGAATTATTAAATAAAAAACCAATTAAACATAAGCCCAATAAAGCCTTCCTTATCTTGCCAAATCAATACGCCTCTGTTTATTGGCCTTATCGTTGTGTGTTTTTTTTTTGTGTGTTGTTTTATTCATTTTTCTTTTGTGCACCCGGACCCCATTTCGCCCTCAACAAAATCAAGGGGTACCTTGCACTGAAAATTACGGTACAATTGCTTCAAATTTTCCCTGATCTACCCTAAATCATCATGTACTCATTAACTGATCAAAATTGAATGTCAGATAGACTAACAAATAATAATCGTGCCGATTTTTTACTTTAAAATAACCGATGTTGAATAGACAATCACACGAATAGACAATCACACGAATATACAAACAAACTTAACGAAGGTTCCAATATCATCTTTCACCATTTACTTTTCTTCTGCTATTTTTTAAGTCAACTTTTCCTGTATGGTCTTCTTTTCGAGTTGCTTTTTATATCCAGCTTATTATTAAATGCATTCAATGTTCATGCCACTTTTTATTCACGTGCAGCTAAGTATTTCTTTATTATATCATTTTCTATTGCAATTTATGGATTACTTTCACCTTGGTCACATATTTCTTACACTATTTTGGCACTTTGTTAATTATTTTCACTCATGCTAATTTAATTCGCCGCGCTTTTAATACTTTGAATAGCAATTTGCTAGAATATTTTCCTTCTTTATGCCACCGTCTCCACTGCATTGTATTTACCCTTCATTCTTTATACTCGTGTGATTAACTTCATCGTTGTTACAATATATCTCGTAGTCCTTACATATCTAATTTTTGATTTTGGTAAGTTATAACTCAGTTCTAATATTTTTAAATTAAGCTAAAAACTAATATTATCATCAAATTACAACTTTAGGTGAAAGGAGTGAAGAGGAGGCGACAGCCATAGCGAAACGACTGCAGAGTGAGCGGAGCGAGCTCTGTAAGTGTTGCTGAGCGCAAGCGAAGCAACACAAACTGTACTGTATATAATAATGTGGAGTATGAGAATATCTAATTACGCGTAGCCTATACTATATTTAAAACTTGTATTATTGCCCTAAAAAATATCATTCTGAAACCAAATAAATGCTTTAATTATATAAAAATAAAGTAGTGGTAGTTTATTTCTAAGACGTTGCTTAATAATTGATAACAATGATCAAACTAAGTATTAAAATTTTCATGCACCATATACATAAATAAGTGTGACACCCTTGCTCACCGCCTGAAATTATCGTTATCAAAATTCCTCGTAACTATTGCAGATTCAATATTCTATTATATCGATTGATATTTATATTTTAAAATTAATTGTTTAGACAATAAATTGCATATTTTAGCACCTTTACCTGTATTAATTGCCTTAGCAGATTTTATCTTCGATGTATACCTGACATTATCCGTTAAAAAACTGATAAACTTTAATACCTTTTTATACAATCAATTATCCGTTAAATATATTTTATATCATTTTAACTAAACAAACTTAACATAATTTGATAGCTTGAATTATTTAAATTTCGATCAAACAATCAACTAATCAGATTGAGCATATCGCTTTTATTGTACTTAACTCGACCATGCAAATACCTATCCCCTCCCACCACGCTTCACCCCTATCACATTATTTCCAATATTTAAATATAAAAAACAAACTCTACATCCGCAATGACCTGATCGCTAAATATCCCTCGGATGCCCTCTAAATTACCATCTTATTTGATCTCAATTTATCTCTAACTTACCTGAATTTGACTTACTGGTAATACCTATCATTTTTCATTAATCTATTTTGCGCACCTTCAAAATGCCCTCCTCGCTTACCATCAATGCCCTTACCACCCGTAACTCAGACCCCATTTTCATTGGATGATAAATTGCTCACTGCAACTGCATCCTCTGGAACGCGAACCTTGTTACTATTATAAAATGATACTCCCGTCACGAGTGTCACCTACATTTTTACCAATCATTTTGCATGTGTGAAAATGAGATGGTATAAATGGACAATGATCGCATATCGTGAGAAATTCACAATGTTGAGTATATCTAATACGAGTCAATGCTCTATCCAGTTTTGGTAGTGCTAACCCAAATTTGACGAGTATGACTAAATCCTATACCACAACGAAAACAGAATTTAAGTATAAAAAATTTAGAATTATGATCCAGGTACGTAATTGTCAAAGTCTATATGTAATTATTGCGACATTTTGATTACGGATCTACAACCAATTTCATATATATCTGATATCTAAACGATATACGAATAGATAATAAAAGCGACAACTCTCGGTAATCCCAAATAATCCCGCAAAGTAAGCTGTCTGCAAAAAGGTAAACAAGACCTAAAGTTAAAGCTTTGTATTATATACTTTTAGATCAAAGAAAGTAATTTTAAACGATTTTTTTATAGTGTTCACTTACCGGAAGTCAAGAATAAAAAGATTATTATATTTAAACTTTATCTTTCTTTATCGATTTAAATATTCGGCATATTTGAAATAAGCTATTTAGCTTCATGAAAATGCTATTCGGGTTCGTTGAGATTCACTTTATTTGTTAATTATTTCAATAATTATTTGTAAGCATTATTTAATCGAAGTATTTGGGGTAAGTTGTTTAGATTATAAAAACTTATAGGCGTAAATATTTATACTTAGAGTGAAGGTATTCTCATGCATTTCGTTCAATAGGCTGGAAGAAGAAATTTAGTCAAAAATTGAATAACTAATCAAGGATACTTCGGTGAATAAAATAGAGAAGTGCAGAGACCATTTTTTTATTAGATTTATTGCTATTATTCCTCTTATACTCTGACTACCTTACATCCATATTTATTCTTTATTTTTTAGTTTATCTTAGGGGATTCTCAAGCGCATCCATTAATGGACCCGACAATGAATCTGATTCTATAATTTGTCTGTCACTAATTAGACTTATTATCGAATTCATTGAGAAAAGCACTTGAAGAACACTTTTAATCACTGTGTTTGTCGAATTCATTGAGAGAAGTGCTTGAGAACAGAATGGGTGGTGTGCATTTCATCAACAATCACTTCACTGATAGCTTAGTTCATCGACAATAACTTATCAGCATGTTCGTTTCACACAATTATTTTACTAGCAGCTCATTTCACTGATAAAGTAATTCTGTTCGTTGTTGTTAGCATTAGAGTTAGGGCAGTGTCATTAATCACCTGATTATTTTTTATCAGAGGCCTACCCCCCTCCCTCTTCCTTAATATATAAATAGTCAGGTTCTTATATATAATTTTAACTTTTTTTACCCCCCTCCCCCCCTAAAAAATCACCTGATTTTTGTTACTCCCCTTAAGGTTAGTGTAATTTATAAAAAATAATTGTCGGTGAAATAAGCTGTCAGTGAAATGAACTTATCAGTAAGTTCACTATCGGGGAAAAGATAGAGCACGTTGGTGGAATGTGTAGTATTGAATACCATTATGAAAAAAATTAGAGTTAGAGGATCTGAAATCTGCAGAGATGAAGCACATATTGGAATGTATAATATAGACACCGTTATGAAAAAGGAATTAGAGTTGAAAAGAACGAATATAAGACGTTCACTTATTATTAAAAATTTGCAGAAATTGTGCACGCTAGTGAAACATATATTTTTGGACTCCATTATAAAAAAGAAATTGAAGTTGAAAAGGATAAACTCAGGGCTTCGCATATGAACAAAAATCAGAGATAGTGCACGTTAGTGGAAAATATAATTTTAAGTGGAATTAGAGTTAAAAACGATAAATGAAGGCTTTACATATTACAGTATTATTAAAAATCTGTAAAGTTGAGCATGCTAGTGGGATATATAATGTTGGGTTACGTTATGAAAACGGAATTAGAATGGAAATGAAATATAATGCATTCATTTATTATCGTTCGATAGATGCTATTATGAAATACCTTAAGGTTTTGGTTGTAAAATATGACGTGTTTGGTTTAAAAGATTCGAAATATATATAATGCATAGTTTTTGCGCAATAATAAATAAATTAAATTAAAATTGTGAGATAAATCTATATATAAAAATTAAGAATTACTACACTTAACCAGGGGGAATCCCCTCCCCAGTTGTACAGATCATGATCTATATATATACATATCCTTTTTGGTTTTTTTTTACATCTGATCTAATTTTTTTTATAGTTGCCGCTTTAGTGCCTTTTCTCTTTTTCCTCTTTTGGTGTCTTCGTTTTGGTATTTCATTTTTGCTAGTGCTATGTCTTGGAGTCGCCGTCGTCATTTCCTTTTGTATGTCGGTGTCATCATATATTGGTACCATTAGCGTATTAGTGAAATCGTCGTATGTTGGTGCTTTCGTTCGTATACTGGTGTCGTCGTATGTTGGTGCCATTAGTGGGGTCGTCGTATGTTAATGCTTCCTTCGTATGCCAGTGCATCATATGGTCGGTGTCGCCGTTATTTTTGCATTGTTATTTTGGTGTCACTGCTGATATCGTTTATAGGCTTTACTTTTTTTCTTTTTGTTTGTATCATTTCGTTTATTTCGCTTATTTTATTTCTTACTAACTGCTAATTGTTTCCTTTTGTGGTTACCGCTTCGTTTTCTTAGGTTGGTGTCCTCGTCGTTCGTTTGCATCATTGCTGGTTTTGTTATTTGTTTGCATTATCTCATTTATTTCACGTTTACTAAGTACTGTTTGTTTGCTTTTATCATTACCGTTTCATTCTCTCTAGGTTGATGTCTTTGTCATTGCTGGTTTCGTCATTAATTCGTCTTTTAGTGGTTGCTTCAGTGTCGTCATCACTGGAATCTCATCACTTTGGTAATTTAGATAGGATTAGGGCCCATTAGTACGTATTCATTGTTAAGGTTAGTTTAGGGTTAGTGGAAGGTTGAAGCTAGGACAAAGTTAATTGTTAGGGTAATGGTTAGAATAGGATTATTAGATTAGCAATTAGAGTAATGATTAGAATAGAATTAGTAGATTAGCAGTTAGGGCAATAGTTAGCAGTTAGGGCAATGGTTAGCAGTAAGGTACGATATGTGTATGGTTTGGTTATTATAGCGAAACGTTTGTAATGTCGTTTCAAATATTCAATGCAATAAATAAATAAATATTAATCTTGCTCGGATTTCCTTATCAAATATAATGAACTTTATTAAATATTATGAAGATACATGATGGAAGTAGTGCTTCACTTCATCACTTTTATCTTTTGTTATTGCATACTATGCTCATAACAATTTTATATTCACGTAGATACTTATGTGATGAAGCGTAAATAAAGATCGAAAGTACGGGCCCACGCTATGGTGTGGTGCATTCTACTTTAAAAAAAGTAGTAAGTTTGAGCCCACACTATAGTGCGGTGCATTCAACTAACTATATATGACAACGAGCAAGGTACAAAGTGCAATGAATGAGGGCAGGGGAGGTGGGCCTAACACAAAAGAGCCAGATTGTAATCAGGTAGCAAAGAGAACAAGTGAACAAGACAAGTGAAGTAAGAAAACACTGAGATTCACAGTTTACTCCCACATGATATAATAAAATATATTATTTGCATGGATTAAAAATTCTATATTTACCACAGCTTACCACAACAAGTAGCCTTGAAATGTACCCGGTCTATAATTTCTATCGTATACAATCACATGCATATCTATTATCTTTTCATATAAGTCTCGTGATAATAACCCTGGTATGACTTCGTCAATGGGCTAAAATTTATGGAACGTAATAAATAAATATCAAGATCGATCTTGCAATATCGTTGGTTGATATGCAGATTGTGTAACAGGAAAATTTTCCCGGTTAAAAAATAAATTAAATTTTGAGTTTTTAAGGGTAGGGTGAACGTAGATTATTTTTAATAGTGATCACGTTGTAATCATATAAAATCAGATGATCGACCAATCAGGATTGTAAACAACATAGATTCAACCAATCAGAATTAATAATTTTTTGTGCGACCTAAGGAAATTTGGGGTCACCTAAGTTTTTTTTACCAATATACGAAGGTAGGTTTTTTCAAATGATATAGGGTTTAAAATTTTACTATAACAAATAAGAAGCTTCAAATTATATGCCACGAAATTTTGGGGAACATTGGCAATAATTCTAAAAGGTTTTATTAGAAGCATGTGTTTGATTTCTATATGAAATTTTTCTGTATCATGTAAATCATATAAAAATTGATCTATATTTACCCTACCCTTAATTTATTAGTCAATACATACCGTATATAGTTCTATTACTTAGTCGACCTAATAGGTTGCAATAAATTATAATTCTAATTACTGAATTTTAAGCACAAATTTGAGCAGGCCCAATCCCAGCCTGACCCAGCCCACTACAGACTCTATTAACAACATACTACATATTGCTGGTATGACAAGTTCTTAATAGAATTATTTATAATAATTTATGATAGAATTCATAATAATTTCGATGAAAACTAACTTTAATCACATACTATATGTTACTGAAATAGGTAGCGGAGTTTGTGACAAAATTTTTAATAATAATATAGTTTGAATCACGAAAGGGGCACCGGCGGCGCCCCACAAACACTTGTATATATATATACTTAATTTGGAATAAATTTGGTCATAAATTAAGGGTATGACAACCTATTTTGGAACGACTATGATCAAGGCAATCTAGCCTATAAAAAATTCGATCTTCGGGAGGTGGAGGAAGTATTTTGACAAATTCGATATTTTTTTCCTTTCTACTGTTTGCGTCGTTGACACTCTTCTTTTTCTCGTCTTTTTTGTTCCAATTCTTGTTTTTTTCTTTCCTGTTCTTCCTTTTTTTGTTCCCTTCCTTTCTTTTTTTGTTCCTGTTCTTGCTTTTTCTGTGCTTGATATAACTGCCGCACAGCTTTTTTTTGGGCTGCTGCTTCCTTCTTCTGGTTCTTCTCTGCGATCTTCCTTTCGGCCTCCTCATTTATCTCTTTCAAATGCTACAAGCTTTCTTCGTTGGTAAGTAACCATGCAAAAGGAAGGGTTTTTCTCCTTTTTGGAGTGGGCAGCACAAATTCAGAACGGTTGTTTCCAGAATTTCAGATCGTGGGGCATGAGGAATCGTATATTTGAGAACTGAGTACAAAGACAATATTCCAGGACTTTTGTAAGCTTCGAATTCTTCTTTTGTAGGTGCAAGTTGGTTTTTTAGTAATTTGGTTTCGTTTTTAAGTAACTTATTTTCTTCATTTAACTGGGTAATATTTGAGCGAGTAGGATAAAAATTACAACTAGACAATTGTGATAGCTGAGAAGGTTTAGTAGGCTGTAGAGAAGATGAACTATGAGAAGATGAACTATGTAAAGGTGCAACAATATTGAATCTTTCTGTTGCTAGTAAAGGGTCTAAACGATCTGGGTTAATGGTATCAGGATTAAAGGGCCAAATTCCTGTACCTCTAAAAGCATTACAAATTGCTGCTGGTGTGTAAGTTTCGATATATGCAAGTCCAAATACTTTCACGAAAGTATATTTGTTTACGAGTTTTTTGGTTGTATTGTGATATTTATCACTTTCTTTTTTGTATTGCTTCTTTAGATTTGCAAAAGGAATTTCGCATGGCTGTAGAATGTGTGTTGTGTGAAGAGGAAGTGCGTATAGAAGAATGCTATTTTTTGAACAAAAATCAATACTCGTATAGCTCATATGGCTTTTGTGGCCATCGAATATCAATAACACTGGATGAATGGGTGGAATTGAGTATAGGTGCTGGTGAAATGATTTTACCATTTCACCAATCACCAATCGGTAATAGTAAAACTGGTGTAACTGGTGAATTGGTATAATTGGTGTAATTGGTGTAATTGGTATAATTGGTGTAATTGAATTGGTGAATTGGTGAAATGGTGAAACAGTGGAATGGTAAAATAGTGAATTTCCAGAGTCTGGAATTATTTCAGCCTGGTTACAGGCACACTTTAAGGTTAGAACTATTAACCATTTATAGGACTGAGTAAATTCACCAATTCACTATTTTACCAATTCACCATTTCACCATCAATTCACCAATTCAATTCATCATTTCACCAATTCAACAATTCACCAATTCACCAATTTCACCAATTTACCAATTCACCAATTTCACCAATTTCACCAATTCACCAAAATAAAATTTAGTATAATTTTGGTGAAACTATTTCATCATTTCACCTGGTAAAATAGTTTAATTTCACCAGCATCTATAGGATTGAGCTAACAAAATGATTTAGATACATTTGAAATAGGTTTTCATGCATATACCCCGAGTCTGTGAAGCCCATCATGGTTCCAGAAGGTGCACCTTCCAATAGGCTAGGAATTGCACGAATACCTTTATAAATAAGCAAAGGTGGAATGCACTTTCCAGCGGCTGATATTGTTGATACAGCTGAAATATGCTCATGCGAAGTTCCGTGTGCAACTTTGTGAACTTGATGGGCACCTTTCTTTGCAATAACTTTTTCTAACTTAGATGAAAGGATAAACTCAGTTTCGTCCATATTCCAAATTTGCATAGAGATAAGTAAATTTTTATCTATTATTTGTTTAAGCTTTTCGAAATGGTCTCTAACGATAGTTGCATTGGTCCTTTGCGCATGGGCTTCGGATAATTCTTGGGGAGTAAGAAACGACAACTCAGGATGATTTTTCATAAAACGAGCCCACCAATCTTGACCTGGCCCTTTTTCACTAAATGGGTGTAGGCGTTTATTTTGATGCATAATTTCCAGTACACAATGGTTAACTCCAGACTTAATTAACCCAAACCCAAGCTTTTGCATGTTAATGCAATAGCTGACTAGCTGCTCCTCCTCATGGTTAGTCAGAATAGAGGGCGGACCTTGACGGTTCAAAGGTCCACCATTTTTAACTGCATGTCGAAGGGTGGCTTCTGAAAGCCCAAAATCCTTTGCCACTCTATTTACACTTGGGGGTTTGAACCTGGTGTATAATTTTCAAGTTCTTGAAGTGCCGCACAAATTGTATCATGATGATTAATATAAGAAACTTGTAGCATATTCTTTATTTTTAATAAAATAATAATGATTTATTATGAGAATAAAATGCAATAACTTTAAGTAATAAAATAACTCAGTACATATGGTGAACGATATAAATCAAACTGAAGAACTAATGTAATTAAGGTAATATGAAGTTTACACATTAATACAATTATTAGAATTATTGATTTGATTGTAAACTAAATTATCTTTATCCACTATAAAATGATGATGAATCTTAAGATTATATAGCGCAAAACATCTGTTGTTTTGAAAAATTAGCACGTCTTTCAAAATATTTGTCAAATTCGCCGCTCGTCAAAAAACCCCCCATTGCTATGCATTATTGATTTTTTTTTATTTTATTAATGAAAAACTATCCGATTTGTACCAAAATTTAAATATATATAAAAATTAATACTACGAACAACTTTAATTAATAAATGACGATAGGTTTATTTAAAGAAAAAACTTGTTTTAAACGTGCCACAATCAATTTTTTATACGAATTTCCAAAAAAAAAACTTATTTAAATAATGTTATCTTGTGTTACGCGAAGCAAAATTAAATGATTTTTGTACTATTCGATTCGAGTTTGACCCTTGTGTTACAACATATGTATTATTAATTTCCTAGGAGTTTAAAAATTACAGCAGAGATTCCCGATGATCATAGGATACAGATGGCCCGAAGGGTCATCTGCATCATATGATCATCGGGAATCTCTGCTGTAATTTTTAAGTTCACAGGAAATTCATGAGTAATACCCTGACTTACGTTGTTCATGCCTACCTTCATTATAATTTTCACGTGATTATTTGTGACCGGGAATCATGATATGATCTCGTGGGAAATTATAATGAAGGTAGGCGTGAACAACAAATAGTAAGGCAGGGTATTATAGCCGTTATTTCTTAATTCGTCAAAATACCCCTATTCGTCAAAATACCCGTATTTACCTTATATTATACCAAAAACTCCCTGCTCGGCCTCGCACAAACACTTATGCTATGGAAATTGGTCGTTTGTTTGTCTCTCATTTTCTGGAGATTTCTTCCTGCTAATCGAGCAACCTACGCAATTTTTTAGTATCGTGTAACATTCTTTTTCTTTTTCCTTATGACTGTTGTCCCGACAGGTCATAGGATGCATTAAGAATTTTGTACCAATAACTGTTGTCTCGACAGGCCAAGCCCCTACATCAACCTCAGCTTCTCACATGACTGTCGTCCCGCGAAGCGTTACAAATGATTGTCGTCAATTACTTAAACAAACACACACATCAACTCTAGTTTCTCATATGACTGTCGTCCCGACAGGCCATTTTTGCAAACTTATTGGGCAGGGAGGGAGGGTTGCTGTAACCAGAACGAATGTCGGGTTCGCAGAAGAAACAAACTATTCCCCTGCAAACCTAATATACCTGTTCACTCATTACCTCATATTTACTCAACTTCATACTTACCAAACATCGCTGATCGATCACTTGATCGATCATTACCGTAGACCGAACATGATCGGACATGTCACATGTTTGGTCTCGAGACAAAAGCTGCCTCGATACTTACGTATCGAGCAGCTTTAAAATGAACTTGGAATTGTTATGGATAATGAAATTTGGTCCGTTATAGGATGCCATCACTATAGCAAAAAAGAACAATGATTTAAAAAAGAAAAGGAAAAGAACGTTATTAAAATAGATGCCGAATATTTTACATCTATGTCGCGAAAATAATTGAAAGAATTATATGGATACAAAATTAAAAATTATATTATGCATTACATTAATTCGAATCTTGACAATATCAGTTTAGTAAAACATCAATGGGAGTTCTAAATGTTCTAATTGAAACTTCTGTACGAAAAAGTGTTCATAATTATAAGACATAAGTGTATTTTGTTTAATTATAGTTATTAAATGTATTAATGCTAAATATCTTGACATTTAGCGAATGTGATCAAAATTAGTTCCAGTGACTGGAAAATTAAAGAAGCGATACTTTAACCAAAGCATAACAAATGACCAAAACTGATGAAAATAAAGAAAATGATATGCATAAAGTTGTTAAAAAAATACATTGAAGTTCAAAAAGAACTTTGCAATTTAGTTATTTCATTTGCTTCGCTCTTTTATTCTAATTCAAACTCAAACATTGATTCCAGTCGTATAGATGACACATTAAATGAAAGCAACAATTTCGAAAATAAGATCAGTGACACAACTTTTATTTAATCCTTATATATGGGATATTTATTTAACTCTCATGAAGAAATTAGACAAGGAATTATCGATCCTTTCTTTCATAAATCTTAAAAATATTTTGTTCCGATGTCAAAAGAGTTTTATCTAAAAGTTCTGGCCTTTGGGTAAAACAAATAGTTCGTAAATTAGACGAAGAAATTCAACTGGGTATGATCAATTGAGCCTAAATATATATTTAATTTAGCCGTTACTACTATTTATTAAATATTCAACACTCGTCATACTTAGGCATAAATTCAACATCAATGATAAATAAAATTTCAATGTTGAATTGTAATTTTTTTTTTTAAAAAAAAATTCCCGGTTCTTATTTTACTTTCCTTCTCATCGATCCTCCTGAAGGTAAGAGCTAATTATCTTTCGGGCTATCTACAATCGGATATTTTTTCTGCCTCATTGATATCTGATTCTTAGCGGATAGATCCGAAATTTAATTTTCTCCATTATTAAGCTCTAACTCTTTCAATTCCATTGATTTTATATTTTTATTATCTGAACTTCCATTTTCTTTATTGGCATCACATTTTCTTTTTAAATTTTTTGGTTGGATATATGCAATTGGTATTTCCTTTTTCTGTAAATAAATTTGATGTTACCACCTTTTTTGCCAAATAACATTAACAAAATTACATATAAATAAATGTATCACCTCCGTATTAACATTTCTTACACCGTCTTCAGTTCCCTTTGTAATATCGCATGCAAAGTTTAAACAATCGTTAAACAAAAGTATGTGATCGTATGGTGCGATTAACTTTAAAGTTTATAACTATTCTTACATCTTGACGACCATTATTGTTGATCTAAGTCGCAAAATCAGTTGCAAGCCGTTCTATCTAATTGATAAATACTATTCAATATTTTTTCTTATAAAATTTCAGAATAGGAACTCACCTGTAAATGTCCAATTTTCACACATGTATTATGCGAATCTAGATTTATATCTGAATTCTTTGGTGAATACCAATTCTTTGCAAGTACAGAAATAAGGTTTGGGGTTAATAATACTCATAAGAAGCATTTCCTAATAGTAACGTAAAATGAAAACTTCTAGATATGGGGATGAGTCAATAGAAACGTACTATATCTTTTTTAGTAAAATTTTTTTTAATTTTTAAATAAGTATAATTTAGCGAAAATTTGGTAAAATTAAGTTTATTAAATTTGATCAATTTTGGTTAAATTACCGTATTTTGTTTAAAATTTTAAACAAATTTATATAGAAAAAATAGTCTTTTTACTAACTCACCCCATATAAACACAACAGCTTGCGCGAAGCATCGAACTAAGAGTTCATCACTGCAGACAAAGAGTCCAGCTTGCACTAAGCATCGAACAAAGAGTTCATGACTGTTTGAAAACTCATTCCTTCCCAGTTTGCACGAGGTGTCGAACAAAGAGTTCATCACTGGCGACAAAGAGTCCCAGCTTGCACAAAGCGTCGAACAAAGAGTTCATGGCTGTTCAGAATTAGCTCTTAACTTACACAAATATACCCGTGATACATCATTACCTTTCAAGAATTTCTTGTGCTTTTCCTTTTACCCGATATTATCGCTATCGTTACACTCACAACTCTATATAGTATTTGATAATCTTTTGCATCTTTCACGATAACATCTTGCTCACGTGAAGTTCAATACTTTGGCATGTTATTTTATCTTGGTTATTTCGCTTTAAACGATAAAAACTTAATATAATGGCTTTATATTAAATACTACTATTGTCAAAGTCGCCTCTAATTAAAGTTGGTGGAAACATTCGATCCCATTCGATCCCAAACGCTTATATAAAAAAAAACGTTTCAAATTATAATTTCGCAAAATTTCAGAGATTTAATATGAAAAATTTTTTTACAGGTTCATTTCTCTATAGTATGGTCCGTATTGGGCCGGGTCGGGTCGGGCCTGATTATTTTGTAAGCCCGCCAAATTTATTAATGGGTTTGAAAATTTGAGCCCAAACCCGGCCCAATTTTAAAATTTACTATAGTTTTTACGGCTAAGCGGGTTTAAGCCCGGCCCATTACTTTTGGGCAAACCCTGTATTGGCCCAAATTGATCACGGGCCTAAAAATCTAGGCCCAAACTTGGGGATCCGTTAAAGCCACACCATCACGTGACTTACAGCCAATCAAATTGTAAAATTTTGATTGTCACGGATCAGCTCAATGAGACAAAAACAAAAAAAAAGCGAAAAACACTAAAAATACAAGAAGCGAGTGTCTAAACCTGTCTCGGAGCACTAATAAAAATGACGAGAAGGCAATTTTACCTATAAGACATCCCTTTCTAACTAATCCTTACTCTAATTTTAATTAATAAAAATAAAAAATATATAAAGGTACCTGGCTTTAACAGTCCCCAAACTTGTAAATTTGCGGATCTGGTCCAGGTAAAATCAGGCTTAACCCGGCCCAATACGGACCTTACTCTATAGCATAGAGGACTTTTTTATTTTTCAGAAATGCACAGGTTTGATCATGAGGTAGTTGACCAATCATAAAACTGTTTCATAACCATGTGATACGTGTTTCATTAAAAACAAATATATAATAGTTAAACAACCCAATCAATCAACAGGTGCAATTCAAATATTACAATTTCTTTATTATGAAAAATTTCGTGTTGTAAAGTATAAAATTATTCATTTAAATAATAATACAACTTACAAAATGCAAGAACTTAATTAAAAAAGTTTTTGGTAACAAGTTACACATTCTTTATTAATATTTTTTTTAAAATTTCATATAATTAACAAAGCTATATTATCTTATTAGTTATATATAAAATGGTTTCTATTGAACCAAACATCTTCTAAAGAATATATGCAACTTTCAAAAACAGTCTACAAAAACCTACAAATAAAATAAACAAGTTGATTACTTAAATAATAATAATAATAATAATAAGAAAAATAACATTTAAGCTTCATGAATTAAGCAGTACAATATATTTTTATTACCTCTTACTATATGGTAGATAGTACTTTAACTCTCAATAAATCTAGCTTTTATTCGCATGATGCAATATGATGCAACTAGATTTCTTGAAGAGATACTTGCTATGAAGCTATTTTACTACACTAATAATAATTATTTTTAAATTTGTTTAGACCCAAAAATTTTGGTTTTACAATACTACACTATATAAATACTTGTATATTCAATAGGGTTGGAGCATGGTAAAAAATTTGGGCATGCTCCTAGGGGGCATGCCTTGGGCTGAGGCATGCCCTCTCTTATTGTGCTCTGGGCATGCCCTCTATATAGTATGGCAATCAATTAATCGACAATCACTTCACTGATATAACATTTCACTGACAATTATTCACTGACAAGTTCATTTTACTGACAGTTTATTTCACTGAAGCTCATTTCACTGACAAAGTAATTCTAGTCATTGTTGTTAGGGTCAGGGTAGAATTAGGTAGAATTAGGCCTAAAGTTAGTGTGCTTTTTAAAAAAAAACTTGTCAGTGAAATGAACTTCGGTAAAACAAACTGTCGGTAAAATGAACGTGTCGGTAAGTATTTGTTGGTAAAATGTTATGTCGGTAAAGTGATTGTCGACGAAATAATATAAACCCCCATATATAAATCTTATGATATACAGTATAGCAAGCTTTAATTCTAATTGGTTAATTACTAAATTATTATCATATATTGTACTATATATATTATTTAATTTTAAATAAATAAATTCTAAAACTACTTTTATTCTATTTATAGTAAAATAATTTAGAAAATAGAGAAATAAATTAAAAGTTAATAATAGAACAGTGATAGAGTACACTTTTTGTCTTATAGATTAAATATTCCATATAATTAAAACTATTTATCAAAGTTTTAAAAGCTACAATATATTAGATATAGATTATATGTAGAATATATATGATTATATCCTATATTCTATATCTTTTATACTCCATATACATATATTACTTTATTGATAGTTAACAATTTTTTAATTCATTTATATTATTCATTATTTATTTTGTTATTAAATATGTTGTAATCAAAATGTTTGATTATGTGGATAGTTTAGGTCTTTGTTAGAAGAAATTCAAAACGAAGATGGCTTTTATTAGATAGAAGTTAAGACATGATAGTGGATCATATCGATACATAAGGATTTCTACATCCTTTATATAATTATCATCTCTTACTATCTTACAAATGCTAACTAACAATATTATGCATAATAGCGCGATCGTATTGATGACTGATGTATTACAACGCGGAGTAGATACGGGGCAATGATACAAATACTTTTGTAAGACGCACGATCAATGAATAATTAAATAATAAATAAAGAAGTAATAAATAAATAATAAATAATAAATAGAAAACTAATAAATAACTTTTAAAGAAATATAATAGTAATGACCGTGAAGCAAAGGGTTCAACGATCATCACGTAATCGTGATGGTACGTATCGTCATACGAAATCTAAGATAATCTACTATACTACACTTCCCCTCCTTTAAAATACGAGGTTCTCCGAGCATAATCAACCAGTGATTAAAAAAAATTCTAAACTCGTTAAAAAATAAATCCTGGATTTTAGGTTCCTTGGATTACCCATAACCAGAACAAAACTAATACATAGGGGTTTTGTACCTTGGCTTACCCGTAACCAAAACTAAAAAAAATACTAAACTTAACTCAATTCACTCACAAAATCTCAAAAAAAAAACTAACTTAAACAAAAACTACAAAAAATAAAAAAATATAACTGTCTACAATTTTTTTCTTTTTTAAATCTCACATTCCGAATTTGGAGTGTAATGCACAAGTTTTTAATTTTACTTGCTTTCTTTTCGCTATACGTACGCTTTTCTAAAATTTATTTTTCTTTTATAGATTACTTTTCTTTTTTAGGAGTTCTTTATTCGGCATTGTGTTATCAAATCGGTCGGCTTTCTAATTCGTCTGGTGGGCTTTATGAAATTCAATGGTATTTCGCTCGTTTCGTCTTGATCTCGATGTCACCCACGTGATCGTCAGATAATCATAAATTTGATGATCCGTTTTGATCCGTTTTCTATTTCAGCTTCGTTCTTTTTTGTCCTTCGTTATATTTGGCTCTGGTAAGTATTTTCGTTTTCCTCCGACCTTTTTCTCCATTTTACCGCTTCAATCTTTTTCTATGGCTGAATCTTCGTTATATAGGAATTCTTTACTATGCCGTCCTGGGGTTTGGTCCAAAAAAAAAATATTCTATTTTATTCTTTCTTTACTTTGATACCTTTCGTGTAAATCTTCTTTAAAAGTGTCTTGGCTTGGTTTCCCAACTGAGGGTTGAGAGCAGATTTATACGAGCTAATTTTCAAGTGCTATCGTTGATTTCTTGCCCGGGCTTTTCCAACTACGTTGGATCAAGATCCAAGATTCTCGTCTGGTAGGCGGCAAAAATATTTTTTTTTTATTATTCCGGTCGTCTATTATTATTTTTGAAATATAATACTTTCTTGCCTTTATTATAATTCTTCTCCGGGTGGAAAAGGGTGTCCAAAAAGATAAGTATAGAGTCTCATTTGTATCAGATCATGGTCTTTAACTAATCTTTTCTTAATTTATTCAGGGCGATAGGTAAAAAAGACGATAATGCAACTTCTAGGGCGGTTTATAGACTTGAAAGGTTCTACCGAGATGTAGAGCGTTAGAGTTTATTTAGAGCTAAATAAAAATTTTATTTTGTATATATATTTTCTGGCATGTATTTCATTTCTTTATTCATTCTTTCATTTTACTCAGGTCAGTACTTCGGTGACAAAAAGAAAAAAAATAGAACGGGCTAAATGCATAAAGGTCGGTACGTGGGGCATAAAATGTTAACTTTTCAAAGTATGGCTTCAAATTTCACTTCTGTTTTGGGCTCAAATATTGACGTTTCGTTTCAATTGTAGGGGTACCACGATATATCTCAGAGTGAAACGTTTTTTGCACAATTATGGGAAAGTGACTTCAAAAAAATACAGAAGGTCATAAATCGGGACACAGTTCTATGAAGGAACTATGGGTCATGCCTTCTATTTTGTAGGACGTAAGGGCAGTGTCATTAATCACCTGATTATTTTTTACCAGAGGCCTACACCATATTTTATAATATATATAGAGTCAGGTTCTTATATATAATTTCAACTTTTTTTACTCCCCCCTAGAAAATCACCTGATTTTTGTCACTCCTCTAACTGAATTCGAATTGAAATTTTTTCAAGTAGACGACCTGGTGGTCCTGTTGTCATTGCCAAATGTAATTGAAATGTTCAATTATGTAGATAGTTTAGGTCTTTGTTAGAAGAAATTCAAAACGAAGATGACTTTTATTAGATAGAAGTTAAGACATGATAGTGGATCATGTCGATACAAAAGGATTTCTACATCCTTTTTATAATTATCATCTCTTACTATCTTACAAATGCCAACTAACGATATTATGCATAATAGTACGATCGTATTGATGACTGATGTATCATGACGTGGAGTAGATATGGGCAATGATACAAATACTTTTGTAAGATGCACAATCAATGAATAATTAAATAATAAATAAAGAAGTAATAAATAAATAATAAATAATAAATAGAAAAGTAATAAATAACTTTTAAAGAAATGTAATAGTAATGACCGTGAAGCGAAGGGTTTAATGATTATCACGTGATCGTGATGGTACATATCGTCATACAAAATCTAAGATAATCTACTATATTACAATGTATTGATTGGTAAATAAATTCAAGTTTTTTTTTTAACCAGATACATATTAATAATAGTTATTAGAATTAATAAAATTTGTTTTTGAATTTATTTCTATTAGCCAATCAGATTTTGTATTACCAACAATAGATAGCAAATCAATGCACACCAATTCACATGATTTAGATTTACAATCATATGGGTGTGAATCAATAGAAATCAAGCAAATTTTTTATAATAAAATTTTTTTAAAACTTTGAACAGAAATAACTTAACAAAAATTTAATCAAATTTGATAAAATTTTTTTAAAATTAATTTCATAAACTTATAGAATTAATTTAAAAAAAAATTTATCAAATTTGATCAAGTTTTTGTTAAGTTATTTTGATTTAAACTTTTAAAAAAGTTATTAAAAAAAATTTGCTTGATTTCTATTGACGGCAGCCCATATGATAAGAGCATGCCTCTTGGCTCAAAGGCATACCCCAGGCATGCCCCTTTTGGCATACTCCTAAGGTATGCTTTGGGACACCATGCCCCAACCCTAGTATTCAAATGTCTTCTATGCTTTTCTCTATTGTAAACAATATAAATAATTTGTATAACATTGGTTTTTAATAGAAATAAACAACCAATAAAAATAAATTTCCTTCATGCTCTCTGGTATTAAAGTTTTATTTATATTTGTTTTGATTTTTCATGTTATACCTATCTTGAAATCTGATTGGCTAATTTTTGGTATAGATTACTGTAACACTTGCGTCAGATGCCATAGCAAAAAAAGTTCTGGTCACATGATAAGTGATAAAAATCTTTTTAAGTTTATTTAGATTAAAGTTAGTGTTTATATTAAGGGTTTGGAATTAGCATGATATCTTTTTGTTAGTATGCAGAAGGTTGTGTCTTATATGATTCCTTCTAATTTTCTTTAGAATGAACATTTGTTTTGAATTTTACTAATTGTGTTATATTACACCAAATTGGAAATCGTTATTGGCTAATTTACTGCAGATTGTTACATAAAGGCCGTGTCATTAATCACCTGATTATTTTTTATTAGAGGCCCCCCTCTTTTTTAATATATATAGGGGGCATCCATAAATAACGTTATACAAGAGGGGGTTGGACGAACGATAACGTTTTTCTCAATAAGTAGGGGGGGTCAAAAAATATAACGTAATTTTTTTAAAAAAAATTGGCTAAAAATTGAACCAGTGGTCCAAATTTAATGATTTTGGTACCATTCGATTCGTCTCGGTAAGAGGAATCGAATGCAAATTTTATTGGCCAAATACTATTGGTTATTATGGTTTCTTATAAAATTACTAAAAAATCAATGGTTTTTTGTGAATAACTATTGATCCAGTAATCCAAATGAAATGATTTTGGTACCATTGGATTTGTCTTACTGAGCGAATCGAATGGTACCTAAATTATCCAAATCGGATCACTGTGTCACAATATATTCAAGTTTTTGAAAATTTTATATATAAATATACGGATTTTGAAAAATTTTTTTATATAGTAGAGGGTGTCCAGCGCTACTATGAGGGGGTACATAATGTTATTTATGGATGCCCCCATATAGTCAGTTCTTATATATAATTTCAACTTTTTTTACTCTCTCCTAACCAAAATGGACAAAATCTTTAAACCATCTACAGACTAGAGTGTTCAGAATTATAATATGAGGATGACCAAATTATGCATGCAGCAAATTGTAAATTATGCAAATTAGGGGGCATCCATAAATAACATTATGTACCCCCTCATAGTAGTGCTTGACTCCCCTTTACTATATAAAAAAATTTTTCAAAATCCATATGTTTATATATAAAATTTTACAAGAACTTGAATATAATGTGACACAGTAATCTGATTTAGATAATTTAGATACCATTCGATTCGTCTCAGTGAGATGAATCCAATGATACCAAAATCATTTTATTTGGATCACTAGATCAAAAGTTATTTACAAAAAACTATTAATTATAGTAATTTTATAAGAAAACATAATAACTAATAGTATTTGGCGATGACTCTTCCCGTCGATCACTTGTACAAATTTCCGAACAAAAGAAAAAAAAAATTTTTCATTAGTAAAAGACGAAGCAGCTAGTAATACTGGTTTTTATAAAGGTCAACCTTCCTTGTGTTGTCAGGGACTCCTTTATATATTCGGCACGCAAGCCAGAAGCGTCGGTTGTGCAAGATAACTAGCAGTGGGTGCCCTTGGTACAAGAAATTCTGGTAGAAGTTAAAAAAGAAAACTTTCGTCGACAAAGGGATTATAGCTTGGCCAGGCGGTGAACTAAGAAAAATGAGTTTTTCATCACTCTCTTTAAGGTTTTTGGTTACAAGGACTTATTCAACCATATACCCACTATCATATTCTCGCTGGAAGT
>QKWP01000720.1:0-37782 GCA_003550325.1 Gigaspora rosea | reverse complement strand
GGATATATCCTTAATAATTGTCGGATTAAGGATTAAAGGATTATAAGATCCTAATCCTAGATATATATGAGTAACGTAAAAGGAAAATCGGGCTTTGCTAAATAAGGGCATATAAAATTCTCAAGCAAATCGCCTGATCTTCTAGATTCAAGCTATTAACTTGCTTGAGAATTCTAAATCGGGATTAACTAGACTACGTATTAAAAATTAATTTCAATGCATTTACAAAATCAAGAATAATATTTAGCAATAGATGGTGCAACTCAAAATTTATTGATAAAATTTATTCGCTTGGCGGCTTTTTGACTTCTCATCAGGGTTATGCATATGAATTAAATGCTAAAAAAAAAACTGACCAAAATCTAGATTTTTTTAGTCAAATAAACTTCTAAAAAGCTACAAATCGAGTTATAGACCCGAATAAACTTTAGTGAGGGTTAACATCAACGAAAGTAGATAAACCTCAAAGAAAAAAAGCAACCCTATTTAATTGTGGGGTTTATATTAATAAACTGTTCAAGAACGCCAAGTATATGCTCAAAATATTGAAATTGTTTTTATCGTTAGTATAAAAGCATTAGAAAAAAAAGCAAACACATCACTATAAAATAATTGTAATAACCACTGACCTTGTAATTCCATAATTTCTAATCATGATCGTTGTTTCTTTAACTTTCGAACCTTCCACCACTTCTAATAGGACGAATAAATTGCGACGTCTCAAAAAAAAAAAAACAAGACTTAATTTGTCTTATAAGTTTTGTACTTATACATTATTTCGGCACAAGCAGAAAATTCTATCCGGGCAATTATTTAATTGATTGTGCAACTGTATTTATTGGGTGCTATTGAATTTATGAGAGCCACCAAACGTTAGTATTATTAAATAGTGAAAAGTTATTTAAAGAAAATTTTAATAAATATGCATCATTACAAAAAGAACATTTGAAAAAAATTTTTATTTGATGCGACGCTTTTATATAGAAAGTGGTGGGGGGAATAGTAAATCCATAGTGTTAACGACTGCCATACAGTATGTTCCATTTATAGTTGCGTTTTATGTGTAACACATATGTATGTCAAGTATGTATTATGAAATGCATAAGACAAAAAAAGAAATTCCATACTCGAATTCGAATTGATTCGAAATTACTAATCCGAATTAAAATCCGAATTATAACCGAATATGTTAAAGCAATCCGAATTCAATCTCAGATAGCTTTTTTAAAGTAGGATCGAAACACTACTCTATGATAAAATGATATTATATAATATATATCACAGCTCTTACTACTATTTATTAAATATTCAATACTTGTTATACTTAGGCATAAATTCAATATCAATGATAATTAAATTTTCAATATTGAATTGTAATTTTTTTTTTTAAAAAAAATCTTTTTATTTTCTAGTTCTTATTTGCTTTTCTTCTTATCAATTCTTCAGAAAGTAAAAGCCAATTATCTTTTAGGCTATCTACAATCAGATATTTTTTTTGTCTCATTGATATTTGATTCTACATTACTTAGTAAATAGAAATTTAAATTTCATTTTTTCCATTATTAAGTTCTAACTCTTTCAATTCCATTGATTTTATATTGTTTTATTTGAACTTCCATTTTCTTTATTGGCATCATATTTTCTTTTTAAATTTTTTAATTGGGTATATGCAATTGATATTTCTTTTTTCTGTAAATAAATTTGATATTATCACCTTTTTTGCCAAATAATATTAACAAAATTATATATAAATAATTGTAGTACCTCTGTGTTATTATTTCTTACACCATCTTTAGTTCCCTTTGTAATATTGTATACAAAGTTTAAACAAAAGTATGTGATCATATGATGTAATTAACTTTAAGAGTAGAGAGTACTATTTTAAAATTATATATAAACTTAATGGTAAATTTTTATTATATTTAATTTTATAAAAAATTATAATAAATAAACTAATCATATTTTAAGCCAAGTTTGTAGAGCAGGCTTTTCTGATTCCAATGATAGTAAAATCATTAAAATTGGTTAAAAACTCAGTAAGATATGAAATTTTAAAGATTAGGTATTAAAATTTAGTAATAAAACTAACTTATAAATTTACATAAATTGACCAATCAGCATTAGCAATTTTGTGCAACTCAGAAAATTTTTGGCCAACCCAGAAAAACTTTATGATATATACAAATATATTTTTTAAAATATAATAATAGTTCAAAATTTTACCATAATAGATAAGTTGTTTTATTTATATTTTGTAAAATTTCAATAAAAATTAGTTGTAATTTAAAAAAGTTTTATTAGTAGCATATATCAATTTTATATGAAAATTTCAAAATACCATATAAAAACTATATAAAAATGATCTACGTACCCTCTACCCTTAAAGTTTATAGCTATTCTTACATCTTAATGATCATTATTGTTAATCTAAATTGCAGAATTAGTAGCAAGCTGTTCTATCTAATTGATAAATATTATTCAATATTTTGTCTTATAAAATTTTGAATAGAAACTCACCTGTAAATATCCAATTTTTATACATGTATTATGCAAATCTAGATTTATATCTGAATTCTTTGATGAATACCAATTTTTTGCAAATAAGGTTTGGAGTTAATAATACTTATAAAAAGCATTTTCCAATAATAATATAAAACAAAACTTCTAGATATAAGGTAAGTCAATAGAAATGTACTATATCTTTTTTAATAAAATTTTTTTAATTTTTAAACAGATATAATTTAGCGAAAATTTGATCAAATTTGGTAAAATAGCTTTTATTAAATTTGATCATTTTTTGGTTAAATTACCATATTTTGTTTAAAGTATTAAACAAATTTATATAGAAAAAATATAATATATTTCTTTTTACTAACTCACCATCATATAAACACAATAGCTTGTGCGAAGTATTAAGCTAAGAGTTTATCATTGCAGACAAAAAGTCCAGCTTGTATCAAGCATCAAACAAAGAGTTTATAACTGTTTAAAAGCTCATTTCTTTAAACAAAGAGTTCCAGCTTGCATGAAATATCGAACAAAGAATTCATCACTGGTGACAAAGAGTCCTAGCACAGGTCAAAATCCAATATATCAGATACCTATTGAGTACCATATTACTATAATTGAAAAAAATATATAAAATGCTACATATCGGTGATCTACTATACATATATCATATAGTTTGGATATATCAGGTACTCAATATATATATGTAATAAAAACTAGAAATCGGAAACCGATGTAAGTCCAGAGCATAAAACAAGTTATAAATTAACATTAATACTGTATACATATATAACTTAGGGATTGGAACCATTTAACTGTTTAAAAATTACTCTATAGTTCCGGGCAAAATTATGTTGGTCATAGGCCAAAATTATGTTAATGCCGGCCAAATTAAATGGTTAAACGGTTAAACGATTAAACGATTAAGAAAAATTTTAGGCGGTTCCAATCCCTATATATGACTAACTTAAATATAATAATAATAAAATCTATTTATTGTGATAACAATCGTCAACTAATAAAATTATAAGATACTAATCTGGATGCAACCCAATTACTGGTATATGGTTTAGGGTAGAGACATTTATCACCTGATTTTTTAGGGGGGAGGGGGTCAGAGGGATTATCAGGTGCTATATAATATAGTTTTATTAGCCAATCAAAATTGCCCAAAATAACTATATAAAATTTTTAATAATAATAATTAAAAATATTAAAAATTATAATTTCTAAAAATGATTTGCACTAAGTAAACTTGTTCAGCATCCAAAAATACATCAAATCGGCATAATTATTTTTATTTTACTTGAATTTTAGATATTAGATGCATAATTTTTGATTTTTGATCAAAAAAGTCAAATTTAAGCATCTTTTCTCCAAATTTCAAGTAAAATAAAAAAGATTCTGCCGATTTAATGTATTTTTAGATGCTAAACAAGTTTACTTAGTGCATAAAGTTAGAATTAATTAATAAAAATTTGTGAATTATAAGATTTTATAGAATTTTATTAATAAAATTCTATAAAATCTTATGATTCACAAAATTTTACTAATTAATTCTAACTTTATGCACTAAGTAAACTTGTTCAGCACCTAAAAATACATTAAATCAGCAGAATCTTTTTTATTTTACTTGAAATTTGGAGAAAAGATGCTTAAATTTGACTTTTTTGATCAAAAATCAAAAATTATGCATCTAATATCTAAAATTCAAGTAAAATAAAAATAATTATGCCGAATTGATGTATTTTTGGATGCTAAACAAGGTTACTTAGTGCATAAAGTTAGAATCATTTAATAAAAATTTGTGAATTATAAGATTTTATAGAATTTTATTAATAAAATTTTATAAAATCTTATGATTAACAAAATTTTACTAATTAATTTTAACTTCATGCATTAAGTAAACTTGTACAGCGCCAAAATATATATATAAACATATTTAAACTAAGACCAGCCTGCAGCCTTTGGAACAAATCTGGACCAAACTCAGACTTGACTAAAGTTTGGTTTGGGTCCAGTTTGTATATATTATTTGCTTGAATTTGATTGGCTAGTTTAGTATCAGGTGGGGGGAGGGGGGTGCCCTCTTAAGAGGTGGAAATCACCTGATAAATATCTCTATCCTTAATTTTTTTATTTATTAAACTTTTAATATAAGTTGCATTATAATATTTAATTTATTACGTAATAGTCAATTACAAAGTAATATATATCAGACCCGTTATGCCCAGTATCAACGCTCTCAAAAAAAAAAAAACTCTTTGCACAACGATAACACTAAAAACGACAAGACCACAAATAGAGTCCTCAACAAAGACAACAAAACAACAGTGAAAGTTCCAAAACGACGACCTAGAAGCAAAATTATACCAGAACAAGTCCCAAAAACGACAACAATATGAGGCGGTGAAATTATAACCAACAATGACAATAGCAAAGTGATCTACCTATTGTTCTTCGAAGCTAACATAAAAAAGAAAAGAATTAGTTCAAGCTGAAAAAGAGAAGAAAAAGCAAGCAACCGATAAGAGAAACTACTTAAAATTAAAGCTCTAAAATGACAACGCTAAAACAATAGAATCCAAGACAAGTTCAAAACCGACAACGAGAACATTGAGATGATGAAACTATATCCAAAGCGACCTACCCATTGTTCCAGCTAAACTAACCTAGAAAATAAAAGAATTAGTTCAAGTAAGAAAGAAAAAAAAGCAATCAAACGATAAGAGAAACTACTTGTCTTAAACGACAAAAACGACAACACTAAAGTGACAGAATCACACTGAGACAAGTTCCAAAACTGGCGATGACAATACTAAGATGGTGAAACCTGCAAAACTCTGAAGTGACCTACCCATTGTTCCGGTAAAGTTAACCTAGAAAAAGAAAGAATAGTTTAAGCCTAGAAAAAAAAAAAAGAAGAAGAAAACTATAAGATAATTACTTATCCTAATTAAACGAAATCTAAAAACAATGATACCGATACAATAGAACTACACCAGGACATGTCCCAATAATGACGAAATTGAGGCGGCGAAATCATACCCTTAAAGACTCTAACAATGACGCCACTGAAACGACTTACTATTTGATCCAGCAAAGCTATCTAAAAAGAGAAACTACTTATGCGATTCCAGTTCTAATCTTCGCTCCCAAAGTTCTAAAGAAGCTAAATCCGCAAAAGAATAATTAGTTTAGCTGAAAAGAAAAAAAAAAAGCAAACAATGAAAAAAATTACTACACTTATCTTCCAAAACCAGTTTTAATCTTCACCCAATGTTCTAGTACTACAAGAAAAGTTAGTATTAGTTCAAGCTGAAAAAAAAACAAAATTGTTGATAAAGCAATACCTACTTTCTCTACAATTTAGCATTTTAGCGAAGCTAAATCTACAAGAAAAAAGAAAAGTCGGCATTAGTTATAGTTAAAGCTATAAAAAAAAAAAAACTACTTGCAAGATTTCGGTTCCTTCAGTTCCAAGTGACATACTGAAGAAAAAAATAAATAAAAGCAAACGCAAAAAAATAGATCTCTAATCTAGAGATCTAGATCTAGATCTAGATCATCCCTAATCCGGTTGTTGTTCAATATAATCTGCAATCACACATCACACGTGCGAACAGACATGAATTTTCAAAATTATGTTTTTGATGCAATAGCTTAAAAAATTATGTTTTTGATACAATAGCTTAAAAAATCAAAAATGTAACTATTGATGCATCAAAAACGTAACTTTTGTATCACCATACGTAAACCTTAAAAGTCCTCCGCTATGCTCCAGACAATAATTTTTAAATCTACATATAGTATAATTCTAAATCATTGTTTACAATACAGTTATTCTATATATTCAAAAAAATTTATCTTTTATGAAATAAAATAATTTTTACTAATTAAATTTTTTTTAATTTGTATATAACTTGTATGTACCCGATAAATACAATATTAACTAGTGATAGAAATTTCTAAAAGTGGTAGTAAAAATAGATAACAGATTATATCTAAAGTGCATATATGCAAAATAGTGGAAATAAAAATAAATTTCCAGTTATTTTCATAGTAAGCCAAAAATTTTATTCACACATATTGCATATATGTGCAGAAAGCAATAAATAAATAAATAAATAAATAAAACACATTTTTTTTATTTACTTTTTTTCATTTATTCTTCTTTTTTTTAAATTTTTTTTACGATATTAATGATTTTTTCAATTTTTTTATTTTTTATTATAGTTTTTATTTAATTTTTTTTTATTATTTTTATTTTATTTTTATTTTTTTTATTATATTTCTAAATTTTTTTTATTTTTATTTTTTTTATTTTTATAAAATTTTTACTAAAATGCACCTATAGTATTTTACATCATATTACACAAAACTATTAGAATGGCCAATCAAAATTTAAGATCAGGTATATTATAAAATTTCACTTTTTTGTTTATTTTTAAAAAAATATTTATATTTCAAAATTTTGCTTATAAAACCATCTTTGGGGCTCTAATAAAAAAATTCTTTGCTAAATTTTGTATATACAAATACTCAAATAAAATTCTAGGCCTAATTCTAATTTTAAAGTAATTCAAATTTATTATTTATTTTATAAAAATTTATTTTTTGCTTTTGTTATACAAATTTGCAAATCAAATTTACCTATCAGCTTTGGTAGTAAAACACTATAAGTGCATTTTATAATAATTGTTTTTTAATTTATTTATTTCAATTTTTTTTTAAAATTTTTTTTTAATTATAATTTATTTTTTATTTATCATAGAAAAAATATATGTGCAGCCACTGGCTATGCATAGCCAGTTTCACAAATCAACAATTGGGATATAAACAATTGATGATCGATAATGATTATCAGTTTTTTATTTCATTTTGATTTTTTTTTTTGCTTTTAGTTTAATGTATCTTTCAAATAACAGAATTACATCAATTTTGGTGTTGTCGTTACTGCAGTACTGGTATTGCCATAATAGCATTTCGTGGTTACTGTGCCATTATTCTGGTGTTATCGTTACCATCGTTAGTTTGCATCTTCTTGTCCAGTTCTGCTGTAAAAGACCTTCTTGGGAATTCTGGAAAGTGTGATTCTATTCATTCATAGTTCTTGTTCTATTGTGAACGTGTTACTAAACACTTTTTTTTCTAGGTGTAATTAATATCGTTTTAGCTTTCTTAAGATTTTCCAGAAGTATGATTTTATTTATACTCTTGTTGTTCTAGCTTGTAGACATGTTGTTATTAAAAACAATTTGTGCTTTTTTGCGAATTACGAGAAGTATGATTCTATTTGTTTTGGTTCTTGTAGTTTTTATGGTTCTTGTTTTGTTCTATGAGCATGTTACTAACGCTTTAAATCTTTTTTTTTTTTGGTGTTGTAAAGGACGTGTCGGTGCTGTTTTGAATAAAGATATCGTTAATGGAATCAATATATCATCTGGATTAGGTGGTCATCACTTATCATTGTTATTGAAATGCTTTCGACGTTGCTTGATTTGTTTTCTTTGTTGTTTTGGTAAAACAATTTGTTGCATTGTTATAATATTCCGTATTAGGGTTTAGGGTTAGAGTAATTGGGAATTTGGTTGTATTTTGTGGTTAGGGTTAGGTAGTTGGGATTTAGCGGTTAGGGTTGTGAGATTTTAGGTTAAAATTGTACTTTCTTTGATGTCTTGGTGAAGCAATTCGTTGCATTGTTGTGGTGTTCTGTATTAGGATTTAGAGTTAGAGTGGTTGTAACTTATATTAAATTTGTACTTCTTGGTCATTGAAATATAATGGTTAGGATTGTGAGGTTTTATATTAAAATTGCACTTTGTGACATACGATTAGAGTTCTGCAATTTGATTTAATCTTCAAATATTTAAATCAAATATTTGATCAAATATTTGATCAAATTCAAATTCAAATTTGACTATATTTGATTTGATCAAATTCAAATATGGGCAAATTTGATTTGATTTGATTTGAAAATTACCATTACAAATTCAAATTCAAATCAAATTCAAATTCAAATATTTGATCAAATTCAAATATTTGATCAAATCAAATTCAAATCTGGGTCAATTTGATTTGATCAAATTCAAATTGATCCAATATTTGATTTGATTTGAATTTGAGGAACCCTACATATAATATAATTTAATAAAATTTTTTTCATATTAGTTATATAAATTTTGTATATCGTAATAATGTTGTAATTGATAATCGTAATAATTAAAATCAATCACGTGAGCTATAAATTGTGTAACTGGCTATATGTAGCTGCAGCCAGTGTTGTACATGGAATGTGTCCACACTATGTAAAATATCCAATGTCCAAGATTGTCCAAAATCATCCAAGCCTATATCTCATATTTAACTAATCAATAAAGTTATTTAAAAAAATATATAATTATATATTTTTTTAGATGCTGGACTTATTAGTAAAAAAATTAAAATAGATTATCTTAATAAAATTTCAAGTAATTTTAATTTGAAAAAATGACCAAAATTGTCTAAAATTGTCCCATGTACAATACTAGCCGTGGCTACATATAAATTTTCCCTTTATTATAAATTTTTTTTATTTTTTTATTTTAAATTTTTTTTACGTTTTTTTTTAATTTTTTTATAATAATTAATATTTTTTTTAAACATTTTTTTTAATTAATTTTTATTATTTATTTTTTGAATTTATATATATGTACCCGAAGGTACATGTACCCACAACATGTGATCTATATAAATTATATGATTAGCCTAAATATTAATATGCAATATAACCCCAACAAAAAGCTATCGTACGTAACTTATATAGATTTTGTTTAGTTTTTGTAATCTTTGTCTAAATTTTGTTTAATAATTGTATAAATAAATAATTTTTACTTTTTTATAAAATTTAAATGTATGATATTTGTAAAAATTTTGTCATAATAATTAAAATTTGTTTAAAATTTGTATGACTAATAATAAACAAATTTTTTATAATATTTAAATTTTGGTTGATAATTGTATAAATAAATAAATTTTATTTTTTTATAAAATTTAAATGTACGATTTTTGAAAATAATTAAAATTTGTATGACTAACAATAAACATATTTAATTGGTGATCCGCGAGTCAACCAGAGAGTGGTCATAGTGAAATGTGATACAGATTACTTAAAAGACTTTTGTAGAGCTCGTCAAGACGCATCTAATGGTGGGTAGAGCGTCAAAATCGGCCTGGTGGGTGCTGAGATATCTTTAAAAAACGTTTCTTTTACTATTAAATTTCTTTACTAACAATACTATTGTTTGCTAAGAAATTTACATAGTAAAAGAAACGTTTTTTAAAGATATCTCAGCACCCACCAGGCCGATTTTGACGCTCTACCCACCATTAGATGCGTCTTGACGAGCTCTACAAAAGTCTCTTAAGTCAGAAGTATGATTAACTTAGTATAAAAAAAGTTTTAGATGTGCGCACTCCACATTCGCAAAACCCTAATTTCTATAAGTAATCTGCGTCATGTTTCACTATGACCACTCTCTGGTTGACTCGCGGATCACCAATTAATTAATCATTTTTACTAAACTAGAATACTATACAATATTATGCAAAACTATAGGATACCGAGGTTGCTTGGATCAATTTATTTAATTCAGATTAAAAATATGCTAAATCTGCCAGATATATGTAGCCGTTATGACAGAAAGAGCTGATATTGTAGAAATATCAGAACGAGTAGGTATATGTCACGTATGTGATAGTAATCTAATGTGATTAACGGAATTAATTATGATAATAAAGGGTAACAGTAATGCAAATGTATTAATTAAGTAATGTAGTTAGTAATTATTGTATAACAATATAGCAATAATTGATTAGGACGAAATGTATAAATAAAAATAAATACAAATATAAAAGAAAAAGTGAAATTCAAGTTTTGCTCATCTTTGCTTATCAATTTTGTCATTTACCTTATTCTTAAATAAACAATTAAGTGTTCATTCATTATCTATCTGACACTGAACCAGCAATTCACATATTATCGATTAACCCCGTGACTATATGGTATATGTATAGAGTATGTAGAAAGATATATTAGAAAAGTTTTCTAATACTAAAATAACGAAAATGTATATTAAGACCTAATATATTTATTTAAAATAAAAATAACTCGCCACAAGCTCTAATCTACAAAAGCTTATAGTAGTAGTTGTTATTAAGTATCTCCCTTAAAATACTGTTTATCATATTTCATTTTTTGTAGTTGTTTGTTGTAATTTCAGTTTCATTCCCTATAAGAAAAATGGACTGTAAAGGTACGGGTTGGCTGAGTAAAAGTACGGGTTTTGGTGGCACAGATTAAACCCGTATTTGGTACGTAGGAGGCTTGGATTGGCACAGATTTTTGGCCCGTGGTGGACCGTATGCCCGTACAAAATGGACCGTTAATGGCTCAGGTTTTGCAACACTTTACTAGTCCAAATGGCATGGGATTTGGCCAGGTAATTAACGTGAATTAACGTGTGATAAAAAAAAATATACATACAAGTAGATTACATAAATTTATATTAACAATCAATACAATATAAACAAACTAACAACTGCTCATGACCTGTAGTCCTTGGTTACCATCTCGAATGGGAGCTTTCGGGCGAAGTTGTGTCCGGTGACACAGACAAATCCAAGGAACCGGAGAAATGGAAACCCATTTGGAAAGTCCCGAGTAAGGAGGTAGCAACGATCTTTGACGGTGCTACCAGAACCGGAATATCGGAAACTGGAGCTGGAGAACTGGACGATATGACCTTCGGAGGAGAGGGTCCACCAACCTGGCCGCCGAAGTCGTACCGGAGGAAAAGGACCTATGTTCTGGAATTAGGTACCAGGGGAAGAAAAACCATAGTAGCACCTAATGCTGGGTAGATCAACCCTTCCGGGCCAACTGGTTTGGAAGTTTGGGGCACCCGGTGATGGACCGGTAGGAAAGTAATGGTGGGTACCGGGGTCGGTGTGAACCTTACAAGGGCAGAAGTAGGTAATGGTAGCGGTTAGGTACCCCCTGACTGCAAGTTGCTTGCCTCGGTGAGTGCGTAAGTTACCGAAGTGTAGGTAATACCTGTGTGGGACAGGGACTGCTCTACCAAGTTTACCCGCGAGGATAAATTAGTCCTAAGGGGATGTAGGTAGCATCCGGGACTGTCTTCGACTGACTAATGTATCGGAGGGCTGTACCAGTGATCACAAGTAGGATTGACATGCGAAGCGTTGGACCAGAGGGTTTAAATAGGCAATCCCCTAGTTGGGTTGTAGGTATGGCAACTAGTGTAGAACCTTCGGGCGGACTACTTAAATTAGACAACCAAAAGTTGTACGTGTGGCTAGTTGTACTCTCATTCAATGTAACTCAATTGTGGGTGCGCCCAAAGAGGTGCCCTTGATCCACAGGCTTGATTAAATAAACTCTCACCCAAAGCGGGAACTTTAACACAAAAAAAAAAAAAAAAAACAACTGCTCATGTATCAAAATTTTGCAAGGAATTTTTTTTGTTAAGACACTCAGAGCAGTTTCATTAATAAAATTATGAGATATCGCAATTTTTTTAAAAAAAATTGTATATTGATCTTTCGCTCTTTGTGAAATGAGCCAATACATACCACCTTCGACACGTATCATTCCGTGAAATGAAGGTGCCATTATGTATGACGTGACATAATGTGCCACCTCCCCTGTACCACTTTTTACCGTGATATTCCGTCAACAGCTCTATACGTATCACTCCGACCGTGCCATTCCGTGGATTCTAGACACAACCCGTACCACACCCTGGACCACTTTTTTTATAAGGATTCATTAGTAAAAAATAGAAAAAGAGTGTATTAATTTGTAAACAAACACTTTTTATAATAAAATTGTTAAATTGATTGAATGCATGATTGACTAAGTTAAAATACTTGCATAACCCACACTAAATCGTGTTTGTGGTCACATGATACTGTATCATAAACCAAGTTCACGATTGAGACCAAATATTGAACACTCAGCGTAGCTAGGAAGCATACAAATAAAGAATACTGAGTATTAGTAAATAGAATTAGACGAAATAGAGAATAAAAGAAAAAAAGAATTTAAACAGAATACTTAACTTCTGACCTCATAACTGCTGCAGTAAAATTGAGACATAAATCAAATTATTCTATCTTTCGAAAGCCTCTAATTCAGATGAAGAGAGATTTTTATTATCAATAGTATTGGGTATTGATATTATATTGTGTTCACTACGTATTTCAAGACTTGTACTTGCATAAATTATTCTAAAATTATTCATTTCTATTTATTTGATTATCATGACTGGGCATTTACATTTTCTTAATAATAGAACTATCAATTTATTACAAAGTTGTGTTGATTTAAATAACATAGTATAATTACTCATTATCTTCACTACTTGATTCTATATAACTATCATCAGAATCATCTACTTTCTTGTCAATAATAAATAAGATATTGTTACATTCGAAGAATTCCACGCATCGATCAATTACTCGTACATCCATAAACTGCTTGATTCCAAATTTTCTAAAAGATTTAAGTCCATATTCATCTTTATTAATCTCTTGAGTCCATTGTATAAATGCCATCATATGAGTATTGCCATTGAATTGGTGAACAAAGAAATATTCTACACGTCCATAAAATTCTTGAATTTCAAACTCAGGAAGTCGATTTTTAAATGCTGCCTACTTGTCTACTTTCATTCGTGCCTAAAATATTATTCAATTAGTATATTATTTAAAAAAGGGACTTATAAAAATACTTACTGCTACTCCATAATTTATGCTTGAGAAATTTTTATTTTTTTTTCTACATAGAGCCGATAAAATTACCATGCCAATTTTGCATTCGAGCATTTTTTTTCCATGTTCAGGAAAGTTCTAACAAATTAATAAATATTAAATTAAATTAAATTAAATTGTAAAAATTTATAAGTATTAAAATTTTTATATACAGTCAACCCTCCATAAATGCAACCTCCATAAATGCAATACCTCTCTAAATGCACGTTTTTTCTATTCTGTAAAATGTTATTAGTACTAAATGCACATTCTATATTCTGTAAATGCACGTTCTCTTGAATAACATTTTATATCACACTAACCTCCCTAAATGCACGTGACCAATCAAATTTNGCTAAATGCACATTCTATATTCTGTAAATGCACGTTCTCTTGAATAACATTTTATATCACACTAACCTCCCTAAATGCACGTGACCAATCAAATTTTAGTATTTAAGATAGGTTATATAGTTTTAGTAGAAGTTACACAAACTTGATGATCTAATTTTTAAAAGCTGCAATTTAATTGGCTCTCTCTAAATGCAAACTTCCCTAAATGCATGTTGTAGGCTTGTCCCTACAAGTTGCATTTATGGAGGGTTGACTGTACCTGTAATATAGTATTGGCCTCATAACAAGTTAAATACTGTTTTTTTAATTTATTCACCATTGATTTGTTGAGATAATGGTTTACTATTGGATAATAAAATTTTTCTTCATAATTCAGGTTCGTATATATCATATTATTATTGTATTGATTTCTTTTATTTTGTAATGGATAAACTTGTTGATAGATATGATCAATAAATTTTAAATGATTCAATCGCTCTCTAAGAATTATTTGATTTGCCAGGTTGTTATAAGGATGAAGCTTTGAGTGAACAAGTAGAATTAACATCCCACATAATCGTTCTATTGGAAACTGCCACGTGCACCAGCAAGGACCATCTCGTTTGTTTTTTAGGGGCCTTGAAGGGAAATAAACGTGATTTTCCCATATTCCACATATATTACAATATCTATAATAATGTTTAAAAAGTATAGTAAATTCCGATTTGCCAGTATTTTAAAAAAATTTCAAAGTTAAATTCAATTTTTATTTATGTATAATTTGCACTAAAAATTTTAAATTCCATTTAAACACTGACCTACAACCTTGATAAGAATTGTGTCCAGTTGTACACATCAATTTCGCAAGAGCTGGCGTATTTCCAGACCAAGATACAACTGAACAATGCAATATAAAATCTTGGTTTGTATAACTATCATGACATTTGAATCCATCTAAAATATAATAAAGTTAATTAAAAATTTATTAAAAATTAGATAATTTAAATTCATACTTTCTAATTCTTTGAGTTCATCAATCACAGGGCGAAGAAAAGAGTTTAAGTTTCCTGGTGCAGATGGGCCTGGAATTAAGGCTCCAATTAATAAGTTGTTCCGTTTTACTCTATTCTCGCGTTGAAGATTTGCATTAATGAATAAAATTATCCAATAATCATCAGTTTTTTGTTTGAAAATATTATAACCATCGAGTGAAGCTGTTAATGCAATATCTCTATAATCCATAAAGTGCCCTTTTTCAACTAATTCCTAGTACCGTCTACCATCGAATATATCACCATATAATCTATGTTGCAGATATTCCTGACTCATTGTATAATTAGCCCGATATTGTAATTCTAATGACCAATTAAAATTTTGATACTGAATAATCAACCTGTCTTTGAGAGGGAAAAATGCCATCTTTTTTATTCCAACTTTTTTCTTTGAGTTTTTTTTATATCTCGCCTCCCCACATGCTGGACATTCTTTAAGATCTTTCAAATTTCCAGTAAATGCACAACAGCTTTTTAAACAGCAATCGATCCAAATAGGATCAATTGATACCAGACTTGATAATTTCTTAGTAGCACAATATAAAGAAATATTTTGCTCATTAAAAGCATCCATTATTTCACTATACATATCATTTGTCATATTAGAATGGGCTTTAATTTCCAGAAGTCTTAAAGCTTCTGAAAAACCAGAAGGTAATTGAATTATAGTATCGTCTAGAAGATAACAAAGTATTAAAAATTAAGAAAATATAAAAGAAAACATAAAAGTATCTAAAACTGATTGTCTTACTATCTTTGCTTAACTTGCTATTTGATATCGAATCAGAATCTGTTAATGTATCATTATCAGACAAACTAAAATCAGGTTAGTTTTAAAATAATAATGATAATAATAATAGTTAACACTCTATATCAAACAAACTGTTCTATCAGGTTTGTCTTTTATAGAATTGATCCTAACTCAGCTAAAGTGAAGCATTACTGTCTTACTTTTCATTATATTCCTGAAAATCTAGTTCATAATTAGAATATAATTCTAGGTCTGCTTCATTACTTGATTCTTGTTCTATATCAATCATGTCTTGTTTATCAATACTTAATTCTTGTTCATTAATACTTAATTCTTGTTCATCAATACTTAATTCTTTGTTCATCAATACTTAATTCTTGTTCAGTATTGCTCATACCTTGTTCATCATTATTCGATTTATGAGTATTTTTGTTTTGAGGATGCTTTTTTCGATGACGTGAGCGAGTTGAAATTGAAACCAAATTTCGACTTAAAGGAGATCTTTTGCATTTTAAACAATCGCAAAGAACTTTTAATCCTTTATTGCTCATTTTTTTTTTCTCTGACGATTTTTAATTATCATTGAATGACAATTATTCAGTGAATTGTTTCAACAATTAAATATTATAATATAAAAAAGAGTACAGTGATATTGGTCTACAATAAAATTCTATGCATTGTTAAATATACAACTGCGCCACATTCTTAAATTTTAATATAGTAATTACTCTATTTATAGAAAACAATTACTGACATATGTACAGCACAGATTATAATACTCAAGTAACAAATAACATAGATCTTTTTTTTTAAATACTATTTATAAGTTTATGTGATGCATAACTATGCGATGTTTAATTTTTTATTAATATAAAAAAAAATGCATTACACTACTAAAGTATTCGTATAAATTTATTGTTTCTTTAGTAGCCTGTAAATATCTTTACTTTTTCGCAAAAATAAAATAAGCTATTATTTATGTAAGATATATCTTTATTTCTATATTTATTGTTAACTTGTTCATATCGGCGGAAATGTGAAATTGGGCCTTTTTTTAGGTAACCAAAAATTAATTGTTACATAAACACATGATAATCATTTGATTACAAGTAAAAACAAAAATAACCCCAATTTCATTTTTTTAAATATTACTAAGGTGCATCACTGGCGTCTAACCAATTTCTCCAACCCCCAACCAATTTCTTATTTTGAAATTGTAAGCAATTGCAAGCAATTGTAAGTGAATCGTAGAGGTAAGTAAATTAGTTTAAGAAATATATGGGCTGCCGTCAATAGAAATAAGGCAGATTGACATTTTAAAAAAAATTAATACCTTAACTTTCACAGCGCATATCTCTATGAATATTGAGGCCATCTTGATAATTTAATATTCAAAAGCAAGCCTATGATCTAAGCTTTCTTTTGAATATTAAATCTTCAAGATAGCCTCAAAATCCATAGAGATATGTGCTGTGAAAGTTAAGGTATTAATTTTTTTTAAAATGTCAATCTGCCTTATTTCTATTGACGGCAGCCCATATATATATAGCAGAATTTAAGAACTAATCTAACTTTAAAGAGTTGTTTATTTATAAATAGTCTAATCTGACATGAACATGTTTTATGCTCTCTCTGTGCTAGTAAGACCTTTATAGCATGGTAGAGTTGGATTTTTTGGACATAGCACGATAGAGTTAGATATTTTGGACATAGCACAGTATAACTTTAAAGAGTTGTTTATTTATAAATAGTCTAATCTGACATGAACATGTTTTATGCTCTCTCTGTGCTAGTAAGACCTTTATAGCATGGTAGAGTTGGATTTTTTGGACATAGCACGATAGAGTTAGATATTTTGGACATAGCACAGTAGAGTTAGGTTTTTTGGACATAGCACAGTAGAGTTAGATTTTTTGGGCGTAGCACAATAGAGTTAGATTTTTGGATGTAGTTAGATTTTTGAACGAGTTAGATTTTTTAGATTTGAACATAGCACGGTAGATTTTTTGGACGTAGCACGGTAGTTAGGTACGGTAGAGTTAGATTCAGGACAGGTAGAGCACGGTAGAGTTAGATTTTTTGGACATAGCACGGTAGTTAGATTTTTGTACGTAGCATAGTAGAGTTAGATTTTTTGGACGTAGCACGGTAGAGTTAGATTTTTTGGATGTAACACTATAGAGCTAGATTTTTTGAATATAACACAGTAGTTAGATTTTTTGGTCGTAGTACAGTACAGTCAACCCTCCATAAATACAACTCGTAGGGACAAGCCTACAACGTGCATTTAGGGAGGTTTGCATTTAGAGAGAGCCAATTAAATTGTAGCTTTTAAAAATTAGATCATCAAGTTTGTGTAATTTCTACCAAAACTGTATAACCTATCTTAAATACTAAAATTTGATTGGCCACGTGCATTTAGGGAGGTTAGTGTAATATAAAATGTTATTCAAGAGAACGTGCATTTACAGAATATAGAACGTGCATTTAGCACTAATAACATTTTACGAAATAGAAAAAAACGTGCATTTAGAGAGGTATTGCATTTATGGGGTTGCATTTATGGAGGGTTGACTGTAGTTAGATTTTTTTGGGCATAGCACGGTAGTAAGATTTTTTGGGCATAGCACGATAGTTAGATTTTTTTGGCGTAGCACAGTAGAGTTAGATTTTTCAGACGTAGCACGAGTTTTTGAACATAACACAGTAGAATTAGATTTTTGGATGTAGCACGGTAGAGTTAGATTTTTAGACATAGCATGGTAGAGTTGGATTCAGAATAGGTAGCACGGTGAGTTAGATTTTTTGGCGTAGCATGGTAAAGTTGGATTTTTTGGATATAGCACGTTAGAGTTGTATTTGGGACAGGTAGCATGGATTCAGGACAGGTAGGATAGTAGAGTTGAATTCGGGACAGGTAGCACAGTAGTAGATTAGTAGTATAGTAAATTCAGAATTTATAGTATGTTAAATTATAGTATAGTAGGATTTATAGTATAGTATAGATTTAGGATTATTACACAGTAAATTATAGTATAGTGAGATATAACATAATAATAAATAAATAAATTATAAAATATTTTTGTATTTTTTTTTATTCTTTTTTTTATTTTTTATGTATATTTTTATTTTTTTTTTCGATTTCAGTATTAGTATTTATATAACTAGCCATTCAAAATAAATGTCAAATAAAATGACGGTCATAATAAGATCGACATTTGTACTACCTAAAATTTAGGGTATTTCACAAATCCGCCCATATGTATTCATTCTATTTTTCTTAACCTTTTCATTCACAGTTCAAAAATTTTAAATTAAATCCAATATTCCTCTTTTCACCAATATTAGCTAGTTACAAATAAAATGGATCATAATGAAGCATCAGATTATTTTTCCATTTCTGAGAGTGGTTCTTTCACCAGCGAATTAACCAACTATGAAGAAGATACCGTATCAAAAATTGCCAAACTTAAAAAAATGATTGCAGAGCTTGAAATATCTCTACAACAAAAGTATCAAACTTATATAAAGAGAAAAAAAGATCATTAAGTTGAAATACAGCACAAGCCATAGAGGATGAATCTGTTAGTAACAAAACTGTCAACGTGAGAACAAATAAAGAAAAAAAAGGGCGAAATGATACATATATCATAGAGGATGAATCTTCTGATGACAAAATGTCCAAATTGAAAACAAATAAAGCAAAAAGGACAAAATAGAGTGCAAATTGAAGACAAATTTTCTTATAACAAAACCTCTAAAGTAATAACTAACAAAGCTAATAAAGTGCAAACTATAGATGAAATTTCTAATAACAGGGGATCGCTAAAACAAAACCGACCTCAGGTTTCAGAAGAAAATAATCATGAATTCTCCAATGTAGATAAAATTTTTAATGACAAATTAAAAAAGGGATCATTAAAACGAAGCCATTTGCAAGTTTCAGAAGAAAATGACACTGAATTCTCTAGTGATGACCCTGAGCAGGTAAAGATTATTATTTAAATTTATTTTTAATTAATTTATTTTTTATTATTGTATCTATTGTTCTTATTATATATAATAGCCCGTCTTCAAAAGAAAAAATATAAACTATCAAAAAATTCTTTCTTTTCTTCATATACCAAAAAGACTCTGGAGCGGTTACGTGGTATGTATTATCTATAATTTACAGTATTTGAATTCTGATAAATTATTTAATTTAAAATAATTACAGGAATCTATGAGGCTTATAGTAGCTGAAAGGCTTTATCATTTGTGTTCTACTACTGAATATCATGATATGCCTCTTATTGAAATTAACAAATATATTGATAAGGTAAATTTAATTTATTGAAATTAAGCTAGATCGTAATGACTTGAACCAAAGCTATACTGCTACCATCTATCAACTACCTGATATTGACTTTATTGGCCAATTAATACTGAACCCAACCACAAACTTTTTTTTATTTTTGCATTTACAGAATATTGTAATATTATTAAAAAATTTTTTTAATTTTTAATTTAAATTTATTTTGCACCAGTTTCATAGAAAAAATCTATCCTTTCCAGCAATAGTGAGTGATTGGGCAGAGCGTGAGATGATTCGTCATCATGTTAATTATAAATGTAAATTTAATTTATCTTATTATTATTTTATAATATATTAAACTTGTTGATGACTATCTTTAAAATTTATAGGTTCAACGCTTAATGTTAGTAAAATGCTTGAAACTCAAGATACAATTGCTCCTATTAATAATAGAATCAGAGCTCGTAAACCTAATAGCAATCGTAAAAGAGCTAAAAAAGGAAACTATGTTGATCGCAATGCATCTATCGAAAGCGATTCAAATTTATCAGAAGAAAATATTGGTAAGTTACTTATCTTATTATTGTTATTCTATGTTATAATAAACTTGTTAATGACTATCTTCAAAAACTTATAGGATCGGCACCTAATATTAGTGAAATGCCTGAAACTCAAGCTTTTACTAATAATAAAATCAAAACCCTTAAACCTAAAAGAAAACACATTGATCATAATGTGCCTATCGACGTTGATGAAAGCGATCAAAGTTCATCAGAAAAATATATTGGTAATTGTTTAACTTTTTATTCTATATTATTTTAAACTTGCCAATGACTATCTTCTAAATTTATAGGATTAGTACTTGAAACTCAAGATAAAACTGCTCCTACTATTAAAAAAACCAAAGCCCGTAGACTTAATGATAATAGTAAAAAAAGAAAACATATTGATCACACTGCACCTGTCAATGTTGATGATAGTGATTCATCTTTATTAGATAAAAACATTAGTAAGTTGTCTATTATCTATGTTATATTAAACTTTTTAAAGAAGCAATAATATTGCCTTTATGACAATTTGCTATAAAAGTATTAAAAAAAAAAAACTTGTTAATGACTATTTTTTAAAACTTGTAGGATCAGCTGAAATTCAAGATACAGTTGCTCCTGCTAATAATAGAACTAAAGCCCGTAAACCTAATTCTAATGTTAATGGCAATAGTAAAAAAGCTAAAAAAGTAAACCATGTTGATCACAATGCACCGATCAAAGATATTAATCCAATTTTATCAGAAAAAAATATTAGTAAGTTGTTTGTCTTATTATTATTCTACATTATATCAAACTTGTCAATGACCATCTTTTAAAACTTATAGGATCAGTACTTAATGTTGGTGAGATACTCGATACTCAAGATACAACTGCTCCCAATAATAATAGAACCAATGCCCATAAACCTAATGCTAACAGCAATAGTAAAAAAGCTAAAAAAGGAAAACATGATTACAATGTACCTATTAATGTTGATGATAGCGATCCAACTTTATCAGAAAAAAATATCAGTAGGTTTTTAAAATTTTTTTTATATAGTTATTTTTTCTTTTATAAAAATTGGTCAATTTTGTAATTTAAGTAGAACCTCTATCGGTATCTAGCAGTTCAAATATTCAACGTAAGTGGTCTAAATTTTAAGACATTGTGGTGAAGATAGGCTAATATGGTAAATCAAGATGGGTGATTTTATAATTCAATTCATAAATCAAAAGAAATAAGTAGCTATGTGGCCCTATATCCTGTTATGGTCATTCACTAAATTACGGGTTTTGGACATCAACAAGTAGTATTGATGAATATCCAAATTTTACATAGCTGTTCAAAATGACCAAATGGATTAGATTATAGTATTCACGATGATTATTCACGAATTTCGTGCAATTAATGTTCATTCAAATATTCGTTTTAACTGTGGATTTTCATGAATCTCACCTCTACGATTTACCATATAAACCCACCTTCACCACAATGTCTACGGTACTTTATATTATCATATAAATTAATAGAAAATATTGGTACATCTTCAGCTTATCCAAGACGTTCTGGTCGCAAGCGTAAAGTAACACAATAATCAATAGTTGCTAGTCTTTTTTCAAAAAAGCATTGTAAGTAGATAAATTTAATTAGTATTTATTTGTAACTAATTATATTTTATTTTATTCTAATATCTTACATTTTTATTTAAATCTAACATATATAGTATATATTTGCTGCAAAATTAGCACATATTTAATATATGGGGGTGAGACAGTAAAAAAGGGACAAATCATTTTTAGTAAAATTTTTTTAATTTTTAAACTAAAATATCTTGACAACTATTTAATCAAATTTGCCAAAAAAAATTTTTATTTTAATCTTGAAATTATATAGAATTAAAATAAAAAAAAAATTATTAAATTTATTAAGATAGTTGTTAAGATATTTAAGCTTAAAGTCAAGAAAACTTTTACTTAGAAAAAATTTGTCCCTTTTCTACTGACTCACCCCCATATAATGTTTATATATGTAACACAAAATATAAAAATAAAATATAAATTTGTATTGATTTTTAAATAAAATTATTATATACTTATTACAAATTGTCTACAAAAACTGTATAAATGGATGCTCATAATTGTATAACAATTGTTATATTAATTTAATTTACAAATTTTATACAAAAATTAAATAAAAACTTTTTATTGGGGAACAAATATTACACACAAATAAACAATATACTAGTTCATACTAGTTAAAATTCGCCTTTCAATAATGATTCTACCTACTATGTCAAACACATATATAAACTACAAAAACAGGATCAATTAAAACCATGTTTAATCACATGATATGTGATCACAGAAATGAGTATCTAAACCTATCACAGGTCATTAACAAAAAAAACCTCCAATTTACAATAAGATACATTCTAACCCTAACCCTGAACAAACCCTTACCCTAACTCTAACTCCTGACAAACCCTTACCCTAACTCTAAACCCAGACAAACCCTTACCCTAACTTTAATTAAAAGTCAAACCATATGACTGAACACGGCTTTAGACATCCCCAAAAATAGTTATGCATACTAAGACCCTTTAATACAGCAAAGCATTTAACAATTTTAGCAATTTCATTTGTAATAATCTCAATACATACTATATATTAGCATTAATAACAGCACAACCAATATTAATATATTAAGTTGCATGTACTAAGCAAAATTAATTCCGTTTAGATGCATACACACAGTATGTTATATATTAATCTTTGACATTAAAGTTTACACAAACTCACCATCAAACGATCGTCTAAATCTAATATTTCAAAATATAAACCCACCATCTAATATTGCTATTCTATTTACGAGATGCTTTAATATGAATATGAGATACCCTGCTGTTTGTGCCATGTCTCACAACCAGTTTTGTTGTGTCCTGTATTATGGCATTGCTGATATTGAGTTCATTTCCTTGTTTTATGTATTTCTGATTGCTGTTTAGCACCGGATATATGTTTGTTTACTAATTTATTAGACCCTTTAAGTTGTTTTTTTCGTGGCGCACCTCTCTTTGAATGCACTATTGGATTCTCAATATCAATGAAATTTTCTTTATCACTGGAACTAGAATTTGAAGTAGTTTCATCTTCATCATTCAGCTGTCTTTCAAATCTTTTGCGATTCATTTTTTTATTGCTTTTTGGTGCATATTTACTAATAAAACTACTCATAAAACTCTCAAGTTCTTTTATTGCATTGGGACCAGCATCTATTCCAGTTTGAATAGCTTTTTTCGACAAACTATTAGCAGTTACATAGGCCTTGCGATGATTAATTTTAGTATGAACATCACTAAATGAAATGTTAGGCAATCGAAAAGATAAGTTGGAAAATGTTTGTTCAATAATAATTGAGGCTTTTGTACTATCTAGTCCAAAGATAAAAAGATGCTGTCGTGTTTCTGACTCTGGCTCAATTTGTTTTTCATCATTGTACCATCTTTTCGAGATAAGCATTATATGGAATGCAGCATAATTAGAAACAGTCATTACTTGAAAAAAATGTCTGCATACCAAACCATACTGAATTAAACCAAGACATGTACATAGGTGTGAATTATCTTTAAACAACACAACATAGTTTTTTGCTTTGCGTCTATGCTGGATAACCTTCCAAATTTCACGAATTGATTCAACTTTAGTAGATGGTACTAATTCTTTAATTAAAATAGCTGGCATATCTACAGAATCTTCAATGAAGGTATTAGAAATATTAGCTGAATCTGATTGTTCAATTGGTTCAGTAAAGTCAAATTGTTCATATTGGTCAATTGAGTTGGATTGCTCAATTGAGTTAAAGCTTCTAGTTGAATCGAAGTGCAACCCCAAATCTTGAAAATTTTCAATAAAATGTGGTATATACCACATGGCTTGAGAAATTTCCTGTCTTTGCATAGATAAGGAAGCTGGTATCAAATAGATGGTAATCCATTTGTCAACATCCGGTGAAAATTCAAAACTGGCATGGGTAAATGTTGATCCTGTAACGGAATGAGCACAGTTTTTATATTGAATATGAGTTGATGCACGATTAATTTGTTCATCAATATGTTTTACAAGATTAATCAAAGATGTGCTACTGTTTACCGAGTTTTTTATGATAGCATTTTGGCCTTCGGCTCTCTGTGTCGACTGCATTCCAGCAGTAAAATATTTAGAAACATAGCAATAAGCCCAATATTCTTTTTCATTAAAAAGAGCACGATTTAGATATGATGCAGAGTCAGAAAATTTTGCTAAAAGTTTATTCTTCAAAGAATCAAATTGTTGATATGAAATTGAGTAGCGCATTTGATACCAATTGTTGAAAAATTTATTATAACGCTCTCCTATTTTACCCTTCAAAATTTTAATCAAGTTTTGACCAACATGATAAATACAATGCATGTGATGTGTATTAGGCAAAACGTTTGCAATTGTAGCATTAATAGCAAGGTCGTTGTCCGTTATTATTGTTAAAGGTATGACACCAGTATTTTTAATTAAACTTAGTAGAACCCATTCATAGCTTTCTGTAGTTTCGTCATTCATAAGGGCTTGTCCTATTAAGCGAGACCGATTGTTGTTGTCCACAATTACAAAAAAACCCAGTGCCATCTTAAAATGGTTGGTCGAATAAGTGTTGTCATGTTGAATAACATCACGGTATTGAACATATAAATCATATTGTTCAGGTGTCATCCAGAATAATAATGTAAGTGAATTATTGGCAAAATCAACTTTCCAATTTACAATCCACCTATTGTCTTTGGCTTTACAATCAAGAAGATTATTAAGCAAGGTAGCTGCTTCACAATTCTGCTATTTGAAGGTTTGAATAACATTTGAAAGATCTTGTAATAAAAAAAAAGCATCCGGATACTGATTAGATAGCATTTGGTATTGAGTTCTCATATTAATATTCCCTATTTCAGTTCAAAATTTAACATTCTTCAACATATCTTCAGAAAATGTCCGGTATTTCAAAGCAAATTTATTAGTATCGTTTGTTATTGGGTAATCATTGTGATTCAAACAAACAGAAGTGATTTTTAATTCTCCTGTCATTTTAGGACAACTAGCATGAACTTTCCAATGACATCCTATACGTTTACTTCGTGTTTGCCATTGATTTTTAGCAATATTAGTCTTGCTTGTACCACTATGACCTTGATGTTCACAAGCGTATTGACGGTTTCAACAAATTCCATCTTTATATTCTGATCCACGTATAACGCTTACAAAATTCTGTGATTTTGCATAGGAAGATATGAAATGGTCAAGTTCGTCCCAACTACCAAATGTTTGACCAATTACCAGAGCTTTCATTGCATTGGTCAAGTCCTTATTACTTATTAGTCAAAGTTTAATTAGAGAAATATTTGAAAAAGCTTTGAATAGAAAGCACATTCAAAGGCAAGTTAATTTACTATCCAACAGTATTTGATGAGCACACTTCAATAGGTTCAATGTTATTTTCGCTTTCTATTTCAACATTATAGACATTATGTATTTCTATGTTTTCATTACTTATTAATCGATAATTGAAGTTTAATTAGAAAAATATTTGAAAAAGCTTTGAAAAGAAAGCAGATTCAGAGCAAGTTGACCTACCTATTTAAAGATCGTTCCTCAATAAGATCAATATAATCTTCAGTTTCCATTTCGATGTTATAGACGTTATGCAGTTCTAACTCCTTATTACTTTCAATATTTTCTTCACTTTCTATTTCGACGTTATGTAGTTCTAACGATAGCTAATTTCTAGAAACCAAGGAAGAGCAGAACGAATAAAAGGATACTTCGCAGGTTAGGCTTGAAAGAAAGACTCAAACTATCCAGTATGTAACAAAAGCAAACCCGATGTTAAACGAGAAATGTGAAAACAATGAAAAGGTAGGATTTGAAACACGTATATATTGTAAAACTAGCTGTTAATAATAGTAACGTTTTGCGTTCAATCCAAAGAAATTCAATTATGTAATCAAATTTATATTTATATTACTCCCTGCATATGTCAGAATAAACTCGGTAAACAATGTTACTATTGCGTTTTTGTATGTTATAACATCATACATATGCATTTTATTAACTCTGACGATCAAAACAATAGGTACATAAAATTTTAATATACTCTATGGGTACAACTAAATTAATTCTTATTTTTTTTCTTTTATTTTTTTAAAATTATTTTTTATTAGATTATTTTATTATTATAATATTATTTTTTTTAATTTTTAATTTATTTTTTTATTAGATTTTGCTTTATTATGATGACCCCATGATCGGCCAATTAAAAATGATCACGTGGTCAACTTTTTTTATTAAAAAAAAAACCTTCGCAAGGTAAAAAATAAAAATAAAAAAAAACTTAACGAACCAAAAAAAAAAAATTAAAAACTTTAAAATTTTGCGAAACTTTATGAAACTTTGCAAAACTTTGCAAAACTTTGCAAAACTATGTAAAACAAAAAAAAATTTATAAACATCATTGCACGACGAAATAATGAACACCATTTTTTATTATTTTAAAAAAAAACTTTGTGAAATACATGTAATATAAAAAAAAAAAAACTTGCGAAACTTTATGAAACAAAAAAAAATTTTACAAATATTAATACACAACAAAGTGACAAAATCCTAATTTTTATTATTAAAAAAAAAACTTCGTGAAATAAAATAATAATAATAAAAAAAAACTTTGCGAAGCTTTGAGAAACTTTGCAAAAACTTTGCAAAACAAAAAAACAATTTACACATTGTTGCGCAATAAGCATTATTGCGCAATGAGCATTGTTGCGCAATAAGCATTGTTGCACAATGAGCATTGTTGCGCAATGAGCATTGTTGCGCAATGAGCATTATTGCGCAATGAGCATTGTTGCACAATAAGCATTGTTGCATAACGAAATGACAAAGCGACCAAAACTACTAATTCATCCTTACGACAAAGGATGGCGAAAGAAACAGCCTATCTACTGCGACCAAGATACCAAAAGTGGAAGCCGAAAATGACGAATAATCCTTGGAAGAACTACTGAAAATGACAAGTTTACCGAAAAAACATATAAAAGGCGAGAGACAAACTACTAAAAAAAGATGAATTAACTGGAAAAGCTTACTGGAAAATTCAACAAAAAAATAACGAAGAACTTATCTGAAAAACAATGAAGAATCAACGCCGAAACTGACAAACTTATCGAAAGAACCCACTGAAAAGCACCAAATTTACCGAAAGAACCCCAAAAAAAATGACAACGAAAAGCTTATGGTACTGGAAAATTCACCAAAAACAATGAAGATTTACTAAAAGAACCTACCAAAAACAACAAAGAACAATACCAAAAAATAACGAACTTGCTGAAAAACCCACCAAAAAATGAGGAAACCCACTGAAAAATGAGGAAACTTACTGAAAATGACAATAAACTTGCTGGAAGAACCCACCGAAATTAATGAAAACCTATTAACTCTACGAAAAACCCAATACAGAACTTGGCAAAAGAACTTGAAAAAAACCTACTAAATCATACAATCTAAGCGTGACCGACTTCATGAGGCTCCAACTACGACACCAACCATGACACCAATGACGGTACTAACAAAAGCTCTGTGACTACTCCAGTGAAAACTCCAGCAATGACTCGAAATAACTACTAAAAAAATAGCATGTTAATAAAAAATAAAAAATACAAAAAAAAATAAAAAAAAATTAAATACAAAAAAAAAACAGATCATCTATATGATCGCTAATCTAAAAAATATTTGGTCGATCATATAGGGTCGCCATGGCAATAGGTCGCTATTTATAATTTTCCTTATTTTTTTAAAGAATTGCTAATCTTAACCAGGAGAATTTTTCTGTTACACAAGTCCAAATTGACCAATAAAATTATAAAAACAATTTCATATTTATTATTATTTATAATATATATTTATTTCATATTTATTTACATAATTTGAATACTAACCTAACCATAATCCTGACTACCCTTATCCTAACCATAACACCATCCCTTTTGCCTAATACTAGTCTAACCCTAATCCCGCACTACACTCTCTTTAACTAATCCCGTCCTATCCTAACCTACTACTTAACCCTAACTTCGCTACTAACCACCATGCAAACCTCTAATTTATATTACCATTAACCTTAATTTTTGTAGATTTAGCAGCAGTTTACTAGTCAAATCAGCACTGATTTGGCACTGATAAGAACGTAAATTCAAGTGTAATGATGCGGATTAGCCATTAAAATGTACATTTACATAAGTAATCAATATAAGACGAACAAGCTAACTGCATATAAGTAAAATTGTATGGCTCTTTTTTAAAAAAAAATCTTTTACTGACCTTTCGCTCTCCACGAAATGAGCCAACATGTATAACTTACACATACATGTCATCTGAACGCGCCATTTCATATGACGTGATATTACGTGCGGGTTTTGTAGCAGTTTACTAGTCGAATCAGCACTGATTTGGCACGGATAATAAACATAAATTCACGTGCCACCGCGATAACGATGCGAATTAGCTATTAAACCGTAAATTTACATAAGTAATCAATATAAGATGAACAAGCTATCTGCATATGAAGCAAAATTTTGTAAGAAATTTTTTTGTTAAAACACACAAAGAAGCTTCATCATGAAATCATGAGATAAACAAGCTAACTACATATAAGCAAAATTGTATAGCTCTTTTTTAAAAAAAATCCTTTACTGACCTTTCGCTTTCCACGAAATGAGCCAATACGTGTAACTTACTCATACGTGTCATCTGAACGCGCCATTTCATATGACATGATTAGTGATGCCACCGAAATTAATTTTTGAAAAAGGCCTATTTCGTCTTCATTAGAGAAAATTAAAATTTTTTATAAAGAAGAGCAAATAAAATTTATATAGATATGTTCCTTATAATTTCGTCTATTCAAAAAAGTATCAAATAATTTTGTTTTTTAAGTAAAATAGGTCAAAAACAATTTCGTCTTCAAATTTTAATTTCGGGTTTTAGAACCCGAAATGCTTTCGTCCTCATGTATAGACGTAATATTATGTGCGGGTTTTGCAGCAGTTTACTAGTCAAATCGGCAGTGTTGGCATTTATTGAAATTGGAATATTTATCCAATTGGAATTGGAACATTTGAACTAGTCCAAAATATTCCAATAAAAATTTGGACCAGGGGATCAGGGTCCATTAAAATTAGCCAATTAGATTTCCATCATGTGGTACAATTTTATTGGACAAAAATTAGTAATGCGAAATTTTGATACCGAGATAAACAAGACCAACAAACTGCATATTGATTATATAAATTTGCCATTTGGTCTAATAAGAAAATATGGTATAAAAATATGTATTTTTTACCCATATTGATATTACTGTATTAATATGATTGAAGTAATGGTACGTAAAAAATTTTTTTAAATATTTAAAATTGAATAAATTGAAATTGGACTAGAATTGGACTGGAATTGGACTATATCCAATAAATAAATAATAAAATTTGGATATTGTCCAATGCCAATGGTCTCAATATGTATTGGAATTTTTTGGACTAGTCCGAATTCCAATAGTCCAATAATTCAATAAAATTTTATTGATCATTGTCCAATGCCAACACTGCAAATCGGCACTAATTTGGCACGAGTAATGAACATAAATTCAAGTGCCACCGCGATAACGATGCGGATTAGCTATTAAAACGTAAATTTACATAAGTAATCAATATAAGACGAACAAGCTATCTGCATATGAAGCAAAATTTTGTAAGAGATTTTTTTGTTAAAACACACAAGGAAGCTTCATCATGAAATCATGAGATATTGCTACTTTTAAAAAAACTCCTTTACTGATCTTTCGCTCTCTACGAAACGACGTGATATTACGTGCTACCCTTTGCCATAATGTCTGTGCCATTTGAAAACGTTCTTGTGCATGCCATAAGATCCGGCCATTTCGAGCATTCCCGACACTGCGCATTAGTAATAAAATTTTGATACATATAGTACCTACTAACCCTTACCTAACAGTCGATCACGTTTTGTCGCCCCAATTTCCGTAGAATCCTGTAGAAATCGTCCCATACTAAGGGAAGTGCAGTTAATTACGTAATTTCCTGGGGACGTCCGGCATCTATCACGTCCTATATATATATATATATAGTCTAAATAGCCAATGATATTGAAGTGTTCGTCAAATATATTTTTTTAAAAAACTTTAATATTTCCGTCAAACGTAAAAATCAAAAGTCAATTAATAAAAAATTCTCTAATACTTATGAAAATTTTATGGTAAGTGTATTTTGATCGGCTAAATAAGGTTACTTAATCGATTTTTTTCGATTTGCTTAGTAAAATTAGACTTTACTATGTAGCAACATTTGTCAATTGTGTGGCGAATATATTTTTTTAAAAAATTTTAATTTTTCCGTCGAACGTAAAAATCAAAAGTCAATTAATAAAAAATTCTCTAATGCTTATGAAAATTTTGTGATAAGTGTATTTTGATCTGCTAAATAAGGTTACTTGATGATTTTTTCGATTTGCTTAGTAAAATTTAGACTTTACTATGTAGTGACTTTTGTCGATTATGGGATAACTTATTTTCAGGTCAAAGATGTTTTTGAATTTTTTTTAAATATACTAAAATTTGATTGGTCAATAGTCCTATCACTAGGGGGGGTCAGGGCCTATGTAAACCTAATCACGTAATAAACTGTACTTCCCTAAATAACCACTCTTAATCTAACAGAACCTCTAACCCTAACCCTAAATCAAAACTAAACCCCCAAACTAAATCTAACCCTAACCCTAAATCTTATAGACGACACCGAAGAGCGACGAAAACAAAGAGAGATGGCACCGAAAAACGACGACACCAAAAACAACGACACCGAAGAGCGACAACAACAAAGAAAGATGGCACCGAAAAACAACGACGCCAAAGACACAATACCAAAGAGTGATGACACTGAAGAAATCAACACTGTATTAAAAAAAAAAAGTAGCGATTAATACACTAATAAAAAAGAAAAAAAATGTAAACAAAAAAAAAAAGATATAGATCAGTGATCTAGTGATCTGGGTATATATGTACTGTAGATCACTGATCCATGTAACAGAGAATTCCCCCTGGTTAAGTGTAGTTATTCTCATTTTTTTATTATTATTTTTTTTAAATTTTTTTTTATAATTAATTTATTTTTAATTTTTTTTTAATTTTTTGACGGTAGCTTTTGCTATCAGAATTTTATTTATTATTTAATTATTACAGTTCTACAGTAGATCTAGATTAGATTCACGTGATTTTTTTTATTTATATATTTATTTTTTTTGTTTTTTTTTTTATTTATAACTTTTATTTATTCTTTTTTACTATACTTATCATTTTTATTTAATTTTTTAAGTTATTTTTTATGGAAAATTCTAATATACATCATAGGTGATTATCACCTGTAGTAAATAGCCAATCAAAATTTAGAATTATGTGTAACATATAAATTAATTTTTGTATAACAAAAACAAACAAAAAACAAAGAATTTTTAAAAAATTGCTTCTAACCTAGAAATTTGTTTATGAAACTACTTTTTTTTATACAAAAAAAAATTCTTTGCAAAATTTTACTATATATAAAGCCCTCTTCTAATTTCTAATTCTTACCCTAACCCTAACATTAAAAAGGTTTGTTTTTTGTTTTGATAAAATGATTTATTTTTATTTATGCATTGTAGATCATAAGTGATAATCATCTATAGTAAACTTTATATTATTTTTTTTTATTATCATATATTTTATTTAAATTATTTATTTTTGTTGTTTACTGGTATTATTTTTTTTGTTTAATTTTTTTCTGTTACGCTTTTTAGAAAATAACCATCGTTAGTATCGTCCTGTTCATTTTGAAGCAACGGTTTTAGATTTCGTCATTGGAGTTAACCATTTCGGTGCATTATTCGTCACTGGTACTATTAGTTTAGTGTTTTTTTCTTGTTATATTTTTGTTAATGTGACCTAGTTGTAAATACTATCTGTTTTTTAGTTTTTCTGTTTTTTAGGTTCTTCATGTGATTTTATAATTGTTTCATGCTGATTTAAATGTTGTTTTGAGATTTTGCTTTGGGTGCCTTTAGTTTCTTTGGGTATTTCTTGTATGATTATGTGGTATTTTGTCACCGATTTTAATATTGCTTCAAGTTTGTTTTAGAGGCTCTTATCGTAGATTTCGTTTTGAATGCCCTGTCAATTTACTTGAGTGCTTTCTGTGCGAGTTCATGGTTGTCTCAAGTATTTTGTCACTCATTTTGATATTGCTTTGGTGTGTTTTGGTATGTTTTATAGATTTTACCTTGGGTACTTTGTTAGTTTTCTTAGGTATTTTCATGTGGCTTTATAGTTCTTTAGGTGTTTTGTTACTGATTGTTAAACTTTTTTTTTTTTAGCAATCATGGTTATTGGGTATATTTGTCTTTGTTAGTATGTATTATTACTAGTATTTCATTAGTTATTTGCTATAGAATTGTATATTATAGATATTAGATTCCAAATTGTAATTGATTTGTTAGAGAATTATTTATAATAAATAAATAAATAAAAAATAAAATTTTTATTAAATTGCTTTATTTTTATTTTTTTTCAATTTCAAAGTGCCTGTTTTGGAGCATATACTTTATTCGGTTTATGCATTTGGATTCTATATGGATGAGAGTACAACTAACCACACGTACACTTTTGGTGTCTAATTTAAGTGGTCCGCCTGAAGGTTCCACACTAGATGCTATACCTGCAACCCAACTACGGGAATTGCCTATTTAAATCCTTTAATCTTCAGTTTCCCACCTAGACTTTCAACTGATTCGCCAGATATCTGCATTACCTATACGGTCAGTCCAGACACCCGGGTCTTTTTTTGTAAGAGCCCTTAGGACTTCTTCATCTTATACCCGAAGGTACAATTTGGCTTATCCTCAACAGAAAACTTGGTAGAGCGGTGCCTGTCCCACCAGGTATTCACCTACTCTTCGGTACCTTACGCATTTACCGAGGCAAACAACTTGCAGTTAGGGGATATCCTGCAACCGCTACCATTATCTACTTCTGCCCTTATAAGGTTCGCTCCAACCCCGGTACTCACTATCACTTTCCTACTGGTCCTTCACTATTTTCCTAGACTTCCAATCCATTTGGCCCGAAAGGATTGATCTACCTGGCATTAGGTGCCATTATGGTTTTTTTCCCTTTGGTACCTACTTCTATAACATAGGTCCTTTTCCTCTGGTATCCATCCGGCGGCCAGATTGGTAGATCTTGTCCCTAAGATCGACATCCGGTTCTTCGGCTCCGGTCCAATATTCCAGTTTTGGTAGCACTGTTAAAGATCTTTGCTACCTCCTTACTCGGGTCTTGCCAAATGGGTTTCTGTTTTCCCAGTTCCTTGGATTTGTCTGTATCACGAGATACAACTTCACCCGAGAGCTCCCATTCGAGATAGTAACCAAGGACTACAGGTAATATACCCAACCGATCAACAGGAAACAATTACCAGAACACAGGTCTATTTTTTCAAAGCGTCGTTAGTGGGATTTGAACCCTAGACCTGCTACTTGGGGTGACAACTTACCAACTTCCCTAAGTCGCCACACCCTTTATTAAATTGCTTTATATTATTGTTATGGCAAAGTGATAATTAGATAATTGTAAAAAATATATGAATATTTGAATTTATTCTTTCCAAATATTATTTCAGTACTTTATATTAGGTACATATTGGGTACATAATATATTATAGAATTTATTTATGCGATATATACCTGATATTTATATGGCATACTATATATGTCGACATGTGTCCAATATCCTATATGAACTTTACACATATCGGGTATGTATATAAATAATCTTACACATATCAGTCACATATCATATATATATTATATATATATATCGGGTACCTGATATTATACTGATATGTATAATTTTAACCTGCCTGTGTAGCTTGTACAAAGTGTCAAACAAAGAGTTCATGGCTGTTCAGAATAAGCTCTTAAATTATAGAAAAATATTTGTAATATATTATCTTTCAAGTATCAAGAATTTTTTGTGCTTTTTTTTATACAATATATTAAAAAAATTAGAATTTAATACTTTTTGAGATCTATTTTTAAATATACTATATTAAAATATTTTCTTTCTTTCTTTTTTGCCTGTTTTTCATAATAATATCTAGTTCTCAATTACAGGGTATGAAATAGTATAACAAATACAATTATAGTGAAGATTACATAATTTTTACTAATCTGCATGATCTGCAACCAAAAACAGAACTAGTACTGTAGCAAGAATGGTAATTTTTTGCAGTAAAAACTTAACAATTTATCTATAGCAAAAACAAATACAAATTTTGCAAAATTTTTGTGTATTAAAAATTGTAATAAATATTTAGAATTCTGTACTAATTATATAGAAAATATGTATATACACAATTAAAATTTTTTTATTATAATAAAATTATAAAAATTTATTTATTAATTTTACTATTAAAATACAATATATTTAAATATTTAAAGAATCTTCTGATAAATTTGTCGATTGCTATCTAAAATTGTATTGTATTTAAAAAAGCTTTGCTCTATACTACATGAAAAAATGAGTAACCAGATGTAATCAAGAGTATTTGAGATAAAACTGGTAGTTGCTTACTTAATTTTAACAAGTATGGGCCATGATATATATTACCTAATATCCATTTACTATAAGGCCAGACCCCCACCCCCTAGCTAAGACCAATCAAAATGCTTAATTTTGTTATACAAAAAGTATATTTATTTCAGGTTTTGCTATAATTATGGTTAAATAATTCTTGATTTTGATTGGCTAGTATTCTAGATTGTGTAACCTAAGATCTCAGCTAACCCCCCACTCTTTAAAATATTATGTCATTGCTCTATTCAGTTAAATCAATTTCTCTAATATCTATATCATCTTGTAAATTGCAATAAATTGTTTATTCATTTAATAAATCATCTGATAGAGTGCTTAACTCAGAAATAATTTCATAATGTCATAGGTTTTTTGGCTAATTCCTTCTGTATGAATTAAAAATTTGACAAGCATTAAAAAATGGTTTATAGAATGCGAAAAAATATGTAATGCAAATTTCAAATATGCTTTAGCAAAAACACTTTGAAAAATTAAATAGAATGCAGATAGTTAAAAACCATTTTGACTAATAACTTCATTCAAAATATGCAGTGTTTACATTTGATTTAATAAAATTGGTAAGTTGTTGAAGTCTACCTTTAATATAAGGAATTATAGGTTTTTCTTGTAAAAAAAATTAAAATAGATATAAACACTTTAGAAAATATACTAATAAAATTAATATAAATTGTAATTAAACCAAATTCACATATATCTGAAAAAAAAGAACAATTAATGCTTAAAACATCAGTTTTATTATATTTGATTTTACTTTGAAAAAATTCTGATCAATAAACAAGTTAATTTCTAGTATACAAAATCATTTCAAACTAAAAGTTTCATCTGGTTTTATATAGAAAATAGTATTTTTTACACTACAAAAGCACAAATAATCAATATACTGACAACGTCGTGTAGGCTATAAGTATATTTTCTTAATTTTGTTTAATAAAGTTTTAATGGATAAAAATGAATCAAATATGCACCATATATCTCTAAATAAACAAATTAATAATTAATTTATTAATTAATTCAAATAAAATAAATATATTTTAATAATTTTATCTAATTAAATTTAAAATATGGGTACAGCATAGAATATAAATTAATTGTAGCATTAGTGGATATAATTTTTTATAATAATATTTTTCATATATGATGCCAAATTAATTAAAAAAAGATGAAGTAATATAATTATAAAATTATAATTTACAAGTACACTAACAATATTTTGACCAATGGTTAAATTATTAATAGTTGTAAAAAAATCTACTAAAACTAATTTAGTATTTTATGATATGAAAAAAGTATATTAACTACACTTCATTGACAATTATTTGTTGTTTTATCTATAATTATTGAAACTGGTTTTTGGACAAATAAAGTTTTAAACAAATCTAAATATGTAAAAAAACATTAGGTACATATAACTGCTGCAATGTTAATGCTTGAGGAATAACACCACTTTCTTACAATATTTTTTAAAAAAATATAAATAATGAATTTACTTTTTCTAATAGAATATTTGCACTTATAAATGCTTTTACTAAATCATTTATAATTTCTTTTTTAGATTCAAAAGCAGAAAAATTAATAATTTTGAAGCTGATAATTTTGTTTATTTTTATACTTTACTTTTAAAATGATTATTAACATTTGATTTTTATATCCAATCTATTGAATGATTACAAAAGTTATAAAAATAAAATATTATTTACAACTTTAAATTTGCCAGGATTTTTTTCAACTCTTGTTTGAGCTGTAACAAAAGATTTAGACCACCTACTTTTTTTTTTATTGTATAAAAAAAAAAATTTAAAAAAAACTAATTGTTAAAAAAAAAGCATCGTAAAAAAACAATTAATATTTTATATTTTTTATTTATTATTATATATCTTCATACAAAAGCTAAGCTATGCTTAAAAAATAAAGCTAACCATTTCTTGTAACAATAACCTTTAATTTTTAACAATATTTAAGTATCTTTTGCATGTTTTTTTTAATGCCAATTCCATTTTAATAACAATATTCAATTTGATTTTTTGGTGCTTTTTGTTTTTTTTTTTTTTAGTACTGATTCTATAATATTAACATGATTTATTCTGCTATTATTTTTTATTTAGAGGGTATACAAAGAATTAATAAAAAACAATAAGTAACAAAATTACAATATTATTAAAAAAAATCAAAAAAGGGGTTTTTGTTACTAGTTTAAACAGCAAATTTTGGCATTCAACAAATAACATTTAAATTTCAAATTTTGTTTGTCTGTAAATTTTACATTATACATTCTTGAATTTGATTGGTTAAGAATTACAGAAACTGAAAAAGGTTGCATTTTGTGAAAATTCTATAGTACCTGCAACTATACTTGCTAGCAAAACATGGACAAATCCCAAATTCAAAAAAAACAATTGCTATTTGTAAAAGATTAAATCAAAAAAGTAGTCTTAAAATTTTGCAAATATATTATCTACAACAATAAGAATATCTACTATTTGTTTAAACAAAGATTATTAATAAAGTTTTTGAGAAATTAATTTAGGATGTATTTGGAATTTGGGTATTGTTGACCTATAAAAATTACACAAAAACGGGCATAACTCTCGATCCAGTGATTAGAATTCGATGAAACAACCACCATTCGACTCAGCTCAATGAGACGGTTCGAATGAGCTATAGATCATCCCTGTACGACCATTGGTTACCAAGATCGGAACCAATAGATGATCAAGTATCAGATCTACAATTTGATTG
>QKWP01000719.1:223209-235001 GCA_003550325.1 Gigaspora rosea | reverse complement strand
TCAAATTGGTCAATTGGTCAAACTGGTCAAATTGGTCAAGTCTATTATATAAATATTATATATATATTATATAATAAATTATATTTAAATATGCTATTTGACCAATTTGACCAGTACAGGTCCTTTGACCAGACCGGTCAAATTGGTCAAATTGGTCTGGTCCAATGGTCAAATTAGTCTGGTCAAGCCAACACTGGGTACATTATAGTATAGGTGTAATACTTTTTAAAAAAATTTATTTAAATAGTAATTATATAAATTTTAATAGTTAAATATTAATTTTCAAACTACTAAAACTTTTTATACAAAAGATTTTTAAAAACAAATCAGTAATTTTATAGAGCTTATATAGCTTTACAAACTTATTAGCAGTTTTTTAAAACTTTTTGTATAAAAAGTTTTAACAATTTAAAAAATTAAAACAAGTTATATAATTGTTATAATAAGTATAAATATTTATATATAGTATTGCTACAATTTATTGGCAAGTTTATTTTACTAATAGTTATTTTTACTAATAGTTTATTTTATCAATAAGTATTTTTTATAAATTAAATTAATTTTAACTTATTCTAATTTTATTCTAATATTAAAAACTAAAATTGCTTTGTTAATAAAATAAGTTAGTTTTACTTTTATATTTTTTGCATTCAAACATGATAAACAATAAATTCTCAACAAATTTTTAACTAGTTTAAACTTTATTTTTAATACTCAAAGCTTTTAAAACAAATAATATCTTGATATTATATTTAATCTAATTGAGATGCTTAAGAACACTCTGAATTAGCTTTTTTTTATTTATTACAACATGGTGGGCATACCTAAATTTGGTAATGATTGACATAATTGAATAAAAAATTTTTCTAACTTTTTATATATGTTAAAGTACTTTTTAACTTTATGATCTTTCAAAACCTACCAACTAAATATATTAAAAAACAAAGTAGCAAAAAAAGCTTTCAAAGGCCTATATTTTATTAAAATAACCAAAATATCAGAATATTCAAGAAGTTATTTTAGAACCAAATTTTTATAATGATTGAAAATATCTTATAATCCAGTCAGTAAAATTTAATAATTTTTACATTATTAGATTCATCTCATTGAAATAAATCAAATGATATAAAATTCATCAAATTCTGACTACTAGATCTTGAGATATTCTTGATCCAGTAACTAAAAATCTTTTGAATTTTTATAAAACTAATTAAAATTTATAAGAATTGTCCAACTAGATCTATTATTGGTGTGTTACATACCAATGATTTAATATTATAGTGCATCATATAATTAGTCTATTAAGTAAGATTTTTAAAATTTTGTCAATTAATTTTTAAAAAATTTATTATAATAAAAAACTAAGTGTTTTCAAAAAGGTATAATTCCCTTTTTAGTAAAGAAAATTCTATTCTATAACTTGCAAATGATATAAAAATAATATAGTTTTAAAACTATATTGCTATATTTAATATTAATATATAAATTTTAGTAGGTTACTATAATCTAATCATTTAAATAATCTTTAAAAAAATGTATCTCTCTTTATAGTAAAGCAAATTTGATTCTGTAACTTACAAATGATATAAAAATAGCATGGATTTAAAACTATGTTGCCGTATTTAATATTATTAATTTATAAATTTTAGTAGGTCTCTATTACTTAATCGTTAAATAACTATTAAATTTATAAATTTAGCTAAATTAATAAAATGAATTGAAAAATATCTCAACATAGTTTTAAAATTACACTATTTTTATATTATTTGCAAGTTACAAAATCGAATTTGTTTTACTAGAAAAAGAGTTATACCATTTTAAAAATACAATAATAAAATTTTTTAATAAATATGATCAACAAAATTTAAAAATCTTATTTAGTAGGCCAATTATATGGTGCTGCACTATGATAAATCATTTCATATCAGATATAGTATAATATAATTGACGCACTATGAATTTTTGTCAATCTTTTTTTTAATGGAAATATATTATAAACTTTAAAACTTTATAACTCTTTTTTTACTTGAGCAAATCTACCGCCATATTGAATTATGCAAAAATTAACGTGGGTTTAAAACTATGCTACCGAATTTTCAATTTACTTATAAAGTTTATTGATTTTCAAAGTGAAAATTGGTAAATTTTATAAGTAAATTGAAAATTTGGCAACATAGTTTAAAGCTACGTTAATTTTATGCATAACTCATAAGTTACAGTATGGTGAATTTTAGCTAATCATTTTGTAACATTGGGATTAGGGATACCGCGGATCTGCGATAGCATAATATGCGCATAATTCAGATTTTACCGCAGAAGCATATGCGACAGCTATATCAAGATGAATTTCGCATAATTAATAAAGCATAATCTGCGCATAAAATGGCCAGAATTAAAGATCGAGCAATATCGGGTTTATCAATTTCCTCACCAGTTCCTATTGGACGCAGCATTTGATTGTACGAAACATAAATTTCATAAATTATCAGATTTGAAATTTCAAATAACGGTAGAATGTTAAGTAATAAAACATATCGTTAAAGTAGTATAAAAATTTAGTAAGAAACATATATTAGGACACAGTTAATTTTTCGTTTTGCATAACATGATGTTCCAGAATTTCAGTTGGCTGGTCGGATTTTTTTTTTTTAATCTACTGTAAATTAATACTGTAATATGCTCATGTTCACACCCAGAAAATTTAGATTTCTTTTTCGGTTCTATCGGGTATTTCCAGAAAATTAAGGTCATCATCGGGTGACACCGGGAGAAAAAATTAAATAGCAAAAATGGAATAATTGGCATGATTGAAATTTAAAACCAAAGGTCGGCGGGTTATGCAAAACGAAAATTAACTTTGCGTGGCCTTATACTAAAATTTTGCAGTGAATTTTTTGGTTTGGCGCAAAAGACAGTTTCGTAACACGACTCTTCTCGTAATTTTATATTACACAGATTTTGTGGTTTTATTGGTAAGTTACTGATGGGGTTCAGTACTTACAATAACGATAACGATAAAAATTATAACGATAAATTTCGCATATTTCTATCTGATCCGCATAATCTGTAGCATAATTTTAAAAAATTTATCGCATAATTCGCATAATTCGAAGTGTAAAGCAGGCAGAATTTGGCAGCAGAAAATTAGGATCCCTAATTGGGATCATCGAGGTGACGTGTTGGCGTAGCTTTTGTGAAACTTTTTAGTTACTTCTCAATTTGTAGAATGTTTAATAGAAAAAGCTTTTTTATACAGTTCATAGAAATTGACACTCAGGTGATTTATTATATGATGCTGCGTTTTCCTATATCAAAATTAAGAGTTGTTTTGAGGTGGCCAAATGTTAGTACCTTCCTACGTTTTCAAACTTTGGATAACTATAAGATATCGATGAAAAATAACAGAATTTTTTTCATCAGAATTAATGTCACCTCCATGTGCTGCGTAGCAGCACATGCGTGACATTAATTCTGATGAAAAAATTCTTGTATGTCCAATATTGTTCGTATTATATTATCATGTGAAATTTTTTGTCGTGACATTTTAAGGCAAAAATTTTTACATGATCATATCACATGAATAATAACCATCGATATGTATATAGGGCTTTGCAGTAGAAAAGGCCTAAATGCTATATATATTATATATAGCATTTAGGCCTTTTCTACTGCAAAGCCCCTGTATAACCATCGATATATGTATATAACATATCGATATATATGTAACAAGGCAAGTGCATATGATAATGTAATCGTTACACAATAAATCTTTTAAACCTTATTATATTTAATATATTATTATAGATAAGGCACTTTTTAAGGGCTGATGAATAGCTCTTTATAGTTAATTATTCTACTTTAGGGTTAGAATTTAATTTTTGGATTACTGTTTATAATAAAAAGAAAAAAAATTATTAAATTGTTTGTCTTTTTGTAGTATACAAATATAAATATCTACAGCACGATTTTTTTTAAATAAAAAGGAATTCAGAACCTTCTATTATTAATTGCGTTTAATGACCAGTTTTATTAATATCTATAATAAATTGTATTATTATAAAAAATACAATTTTTTTTTAACTACATGAACTCTAGGCTATTCACGAAGTTTCTTCAAATTTTTAGCTGCAAAATTTTTTATTTCGCTATTCACATCAACTCTAACCGTCCTGTTATTATTACACACACTGACAACTTTTCCAGTAATACTACAGGTCTGTTCCAACTTACGCTTTCGCGTTTTTTGGTTATTATCAAAATCCGGTGCAACCGCAACTTTATCTCCTGGTTTGAAGGTTACTTTCTTTCTGTAGACACTTCCACGAATTACCAGCTTATTTTGATAAGCTTCATTATTTTGCGCAACTTCATCATGCACGCGTTTTACTTGCATCGCATGAAATTCATACAAGGCTTTATTATCTTGAGATGCAGCATTCTCCAGTGGAATGGTCCCTGGTGGAATGGTCCCTGGTGGAATGTGCTCCGGTGGAATGGTCCCTGGTGGAATGTGCTCCGGTGGAATAGTCCCTAGTGGAATATGCTCCGGTGGAATAGTCCCTGGCGTATTGTCCTCTGGTGTATTGTTCTCTGGCGTATTCAATATATTGTAAACAGCACGCATTTTGAAACCAAAAAACACCTCATACGGCGATTTTTTGTGGGCTTCATGTGGCGCCTTATTATAGGCGATTACGAATTGCGGAAGAACATCAATCCAACGATAACCCTGAGATCCAGAAACCTCATCCCACATCATTTTTGTTAGATGCCGACCGAGTGTTTGATTAAACCTCTCGATCTTCCCTTGACTTTGAGGGTGTCTTGCACGGCCGTGAACAAGCTTTATTTCAAATGCATTACAGGTTTTTTTTAAAATGCTATAAAACCAATTTTTTTAAAGTTGAAAATGTTTTGCTTAAATGCTATGGATACCGAGAGATAATTTATAGTTTACCTGGTTATGAACTCAGATCCGTTATCTGCTTGTAGTTTAGTGGGAGGACCAAAGTTCTTAAAAATATTCACCAATTCTCCATGAATCGTATTTCCTTCCTTGTCTTTAAGGGGAATTGCCCAAACATAATGCGAAAATACATTAATTAAAGTTAGAACATAGCTATACCCATTATTATGCTCAGCGTATGATAGTAGATCAACTAGATCGACCTGAAGGTGTTCTAACGGGCCACTGGACACAACAGGTACTAAATCAGACTTCTCCTTTATGCTTCCATTTCGGATGCAGGTTGGGCACTTGTTCACATACTTTTCAACTTCATCTTGGGTAATTCCAATGTATCGTTCATAAATCATTGTATACATTTTATGATACTCGAAGTGGGCAAAGTCAACATGGAACTTCTCGAGTAGAGTTTCTCTCAACTCAAAATCGTAGGTCGGGACAACTCTCTTTTTAATAGGCGGAGAATTATCATTCGATGGTTGTTTAAAAAAAAGATAGTCCGTTTGTTGGTCATACACGAAATTCTTGCATCTTCTTTGGAAATTTGATTTTTTTAAAGTACTATTGTATTTTTCTGCAATAGTTCCGTGCTCAAGATAGTTAACCATGTCATTAAAGTCTTCGGGTGTATCTGGTATTTTTGGAAGTCTAACCATTTCAGAATAAATGTAGAATTTAAAAATCGATAGGCAGTATAAAAAAAAATATCAAAAACTAAGAATCAACGAATTTTTATATTTACATTGTCCATCACGTACAAATCTGAACCGGGCGCGTATGAATCTGGACCGGAGCGTGCGAATCTGAACTAGCGCGTATGCATCCAGCCCGGAGCACCGGTTATATATAAATGTGATTTTTTTTCGATTTTTGAATTTTAATAGATTTTACTTTTTTTGAATTTTCATAGAATTTGCTTTTTTCTTTTTTTTTGATTTTTTAACGATTCTGCTTTTTTTTTATTTAGTTTCAACTCCAAGCATAAGGCACTACGATCCAGAAAGAAAAGAAGTACGCTATGACTCAAGAAGAAGAGAAGCACGCTACGATTCAAGAAGAAGAGAAGCACAAAAGTATACCACTGGTGAGACGAGTAAAAATATATAATGCAAAATTAATAATCGACGCGACTTTAACAAATCGACGCGACTTTAACAAGTCGACGCGATTTTAACAATCAACGCGACTTTAACAAATAGATAATGTACTAAAGTGACGATTTCCATTGGTTGAGAAGCTAAGGATAGTGATGGCTTTGACGAAAAAGACTATATATAACAATTTTGAAGGTTAAAGATGTATACTAACAACTAGCACAACGTTAAAATACTTACTAGCGACGACGACATCGATTAACAAAGACTTGCCACTGTTGGTAACGATTTCGACAAGTGAGTATCAAAACCTTTCTCTAAAATAATCATGCAAGTAAGAAGAACTAAATGCAATTTGACTAATAAAATAAGTATACTTACTGATGGTAATGAGTACGATGTTAGCAAATGAAATAACATACTAGTATTAATATTATTAATAGGCGAAAAGTGAAATATACAGCTTCGCTGGGTAATTATGCACAGAAGATACACTAAAAATAATTCCAGTTAGTATAAGCCGATGGTAAGTTTAAACAGATAGGACATACAGCAAATAAAAAAAAAATTATAGAAGCATACTATTTTGACAAAGAACTAATGTAACGGTATTCGAATAGATTATTTAACGAAAAGAAATCTAAAAATCAAAGAGAAATTGAAAGATAAGTATTATAGAAATTAGTATTTTGTAAAAAATATTGTGAAAATTAATTTCCCTTACATTCCGACACCAATCTAGCTCCTTCCAACGATTATTATCTTGATTCATTTGTTAAGACCATCCAACTAAATAAGAACATAGATCTAAAGGGTGGAATGAAATTAAATAAACCGGTAAATCAATAATTTAGCATTCAAAGAACATCTTAATTCATTAAATAAAAAAGATCTCAGACTTTGGACTATCAAAACTCAACCGTTACTGAAATACTAGCGTATATCGAATCTCAATATCTTGTTAAGCAAGAATTAAGAAATTAGCTTTGGCGTAATTCTCGAAGAATTTCATTGGCAAAAGAAATTGGTATTTCTGCATCACAACTAAAGGCAACGTTCGATGATTATAACGACATTGCTTCTAACAAAAAGAAGGATCCTTTTGGCAAGAAATTCTTCCATAACTTTCCAATCACAATAAACGATCAATTTCATGTAGCCTTGATGTCTCCCGTATTACATTATACTATGGTATAATCGATATGATTTATGACATATCTCTATTTAACTACACTTAAGTTATATGATTCATGCGTTGTTTTTTGTAGGGTGGAATTGATATAAATGCGGAGTCTGAGGTCAGAGATATGCAAGAGCAAGTTATTCCTGGACTATTGAAGAATTTCAAATATAAAGCCACCATTAAAGCCTTTGAATCAAAAGTTTTATACTTACTGGAATAGTCGAGTATCTCAACTCGGCCGCTTTGGTGAGGTCAATTTCTTTTTGCTGATAAATAACCAACTCTCGTTCGGCTTGGGCTAGTTCTTTTTTGGCTCAGTTTAATTCTTGAATTATTTGGTTTTCTTGGTGGTCTAATTTCAACAATTCATCTAGTTTCGTCCGCTGTTTTTTTATTTCCTGTTCGAGATTAAATATTTCGGTTTCTTGGTCCTTTTTTTTTCCAGAGCTACCTTTTTAATTTCTAAGTTTGTTACCAAGAATATAAACATGATAAGAAATTAGCTTTGGCGTAATTCTCGAAGAAATTTCAAGCGTAAAGCCACCATTTAAAGCCTTCGAATCAAAGATAGAGATCTGGTTTCATACTTACCAAGAAGAACCTATTGAAGGTATACTAACTCAATATACAGTATAAACGTTGCAAAAAAGGTTGAAACAAATAACTCTGTTAATTACCCAAAAATTAATTCTCAATTAGTGCTTCAGAAAGCGGAAAACCAGGGTTAAATTCAGCGTGTAAAGGCAAGAACCACGACAGTACAACGACGATTTCGACAAAGAAGCACACAAAACAAACGCATGCAGCATTCAGAAAAAATAGTAACAAAAATTGTAAGTAACAACGATCTTATCTATTAGACTATTATTTAACTTCTAACCAATTGTATTACTAATCAAACCTTATCTGTTAAGTATGTTCGTTACATGGAATTTTCTATGCATGTCACAGGAAATCCTGTGACATGCCATACAGATATCCTGTGACAGGTTATACGGGTATTCTGTGACATGTCATGGGATATCCCGTGATATGTTACAGGGAAATCCTGTAACATGTTACACAAAAAAAAGGCGCATTTCATTATGATCTTATTTCATTATGATCTGCCACAATAAATGATCAGCAAAAATTTTAGCGTACAGTACGTACAGTATGTACAGTACTGTACGTATAGTACTGTACGTAGCACATCACTATGCAAACCTTGTTAGTAATAATTAATATCTTCTATTATATGATATTTGAAATCTATTGCAATAATATTCAGTGAATATTCAATGAATATTTCGAATATTCATTCAATATTTTCAATGAATATTCGAATATAATAAGATTGAACAAATGAATATTCAAATAGATATTTTTTGACTGGATCAGACCTCTAGACGTGATTGTTAGTTACTTATAACTTTGACAAGCGAAATGTAAAAGAGATTAAGCAAATATTATTATAATTAATAACTTATAGCGATGTGATAAATTAGATACGGATTAATATATGATATGATCAGTCATAAATTATGATCGATCTAACAATTTGACCGATTAAGCATATTGACCAATCAAAATACATGTTCGATCATGATCGATCATGTATTTTAACCGATTAAACGATTTTGACCGATCAAACGATTTTGACCGATCAAATGATTTTGATCGATCAAAGCACATAATCGATCATTGATCGATTTATCTTGCGCATGTTCAATCAATGACTGATCACAAAAATTTGACCGATTTTAACCTCTAATATGCTGATGCAGGTTTCACACTCATGTGATCTGTATAGTGTATTTAACCAAAATTCAGCACAGGTTTCACCCTGTCATATAATATTGTAAGTATAGCAAAATAATATTTCAATTAAACCTCTGGATGAAGATATTTCTAGTTAACTTAAACACTTAGTGATATTATAATAAACCATTTTTTTGGCACTAGTTTGGACACTGATAAAAGCAAAACCATATTAAAATTGTATTACACTAATTATTGAATGCTACAAAATATTTTAAATTTTAATATGCTTAGTATGCTTATACATAGATATATATAGCATTAAACCTTATGCAAAGATACTTTTGGTTAACTTAGATGCTTAGCAATGTTAATATAAAACATGCTTTTTAATAAAAATTAAACTGTATTTATTTAATATCATATTATACTATTTTATTGATTGCTCTAATAACGATATTTATTATTTATTAAAATTTGTATTTGGATATATAGGAGATATTACGTAGTTGATATACATAAAAACACGAATATTGAATACGTTTGAGGAACTTTTCAATTATTATTTAGTATTAGATATAACTTAATTTCGTTAAAGTAGATATTCAGCATACATACCAAATTTGAAGATGATCATCACGGCATCCAAATTGGGTGGGGGAGCACATAGATGCACTCCTAGTTATAAGTTATTGCTAATTACAATATACAAATTAAAAAATATAAATTATAATACAGATACCAATTATGGTGCACATACTATTTTTTATGATTTATTGAAATCTATTGATCAGAATCGAATGATTTTGTTACTATTTGATTCGTCTCATAATTTTGACTGATACTTCTCAATATATCATAATTTAACCAAAATAAGCTACACAAAGCAAATTTTAAAATTAATATAAAATTATAAATAACTTCTAATAGACTAGTCCAATTTTTATAATTTTACTACCAAAATGACCACCTTGATGAGGCAATTCTAGCAGCCCAAAATTGCTAAAATCCTATCACAGGATTACAGGATCAATAAGTTTTTTGTATTATTTTTGAAAAAAATTAGTTTAGTTAAACTAATTTATTTTCATCAAAATAATAATAAAACTTTAATGATCTTGTGATCCCATAATTAGGTTTTAGCAATTTTGTGCTTGTTGGAATTGCCTCTTCAACATATGCTCTGATTTTTGGAATTGGGCCTTTTTTATTCTAAATTATATATTAGCTAATTATTTTACGCCCCAAAAATGGATTATCAGCTGATCTTTTTTTTTATTTCAAACTACTTACAAAAATCATGGCAGACTTTGTTTTAATTGGTCAAAAAATATAAACAAGTAAACAATATGCATAATGTAGATTATTATATAAATTTAAATATACATTACACATACAAACATCAATTGCATTTAGAATTTTTTCGAAAAAAAGCAATTAAATCTTATATTACACTTACCGGTAAACCTTTTTTTTGCATGTCATTTGGTTTAATTCTTAACAATTCCTTCAAGTCAGTAATTGATTCATTATACCTTTTCATCATATAATTAGCCTCACCTCTATGCCTTAATGCTATTGTATTATTTGGTTTAATTTCTAGTAATCTAGTTAGACATGAAAAATGATTTATAGGTTGCCAACAATGCATCATTTTTATATTGCACTAGTTGTAGCAAAAAATTGCGCAATTTATTTTGTCCAATTCGAGATCTGAGTTTTTAAAATACATCATAAGCCTCATTTATATGTAAGCTAATTTTTTTTTTGTATAATTTGCATTTATTGTTTATTTGGCTTTTTAAAAACATGAATAAATACTCAACCTAATTCATGCTATAAGATGTTTGCACTGCTTGGTTTTCGCACGATAATCTGTTTTAAGATTTCTGCACATAATTTCTAGTTAGACTGCGAATGATCTAGCAGTGATACATGTAGGTGGCTTTGCAGCTCAGTCATTAATTTAAAATAGATATACAGTCAACCCTCCATAAATGCAACTCATAGGGACAAGCCTACAATGTGCATTTAGGGAGGTTTGCATTTAGAGGGAGCCAATTAAATTGCAGCTTTTAAAAATTAGATTATCAAGTTTGTGTAACTTCTACCAAAACTGTATAACCTATCTTAAATACTAAAATTTGATTGGCCACGTGCATTTAGGGAGGTTAGTGTGATATAAAATGTTATTCAAGAGAACGTGCATTTACAGAATATAGAACGTGCATTTAGTACTAATAACATTTTACGGAATAGAAAAAACATGCATTTAGAGAGGTATTGCATTTATGGAGGTTGCATTTAAGGAGGGTTGACTGTATACAATAAAAAATGTTTGCCTCAACCACTTTACTGGCTTATCAAAATTTATATCTACTATATATTAATGTAAAAGCAATTGTTCTTACCGTATTCCTCCGAAAATAAGCACCCCTTTTTTGCTATAAGGTTGCTTATTTTCGGGTACTTCAGTAAAATAAAAAATACCTGTACAAAAAACCAATTTTTTGTTCGCCCTTGTTCATCTTAACAATCACATTATCGTCTCCTTTGATTTCTCTTGTCAAGACAATCATTTGATTGTCTTTGCATTACCCTTTTTTCTCTCGTAACCAAGATCTTGAATGAACTTTCTAGAAATAGATTATCGTTATGCATCTAACCAAATCTTGTACATACGTTAGAGAAAAAAATCAAACAAAAATTTCGTGACATATCAAACCTTAACCTTGAACTTAATGAAGAGAAAAAAGCAGTTTGTAAAATCGCAAGCACTGATTTTTAAAGTTTAAAAAAAAAAAAAAAA
>QKWP01000719.1:169399-188740 GCA_003550325.1 Gigaspora rosea | reverse complement strand
TTTATTTTTTTTTTTTTTTTTTAGTGAGTGTAAGTCCAATTTTTTTTTTGTTTGTCTTTTTTTTAGAGACATATTTTAAAAAAGTTAAAAATGGATGAAAGTTCGATCTAATGTGTATGTGAAATGTAGCTTAATATACCAAACCAAAAGTGCTAACCAAAAAAATTTTTACTATGATGCCCAAATATAACCTTACATAAATTATTTGGGGTTCTGGGTACCTGTGAGTAGCCCTAAGGCCTAACTACAATAGCTAATTTATAATAATAAGTAAGTTTTGCAATAAAATTTTTTATAATAACTAATAATATTCTTGATTTACATCCTGCAGTTACTAAATAATAAGAGGTTTTTTTTTTTAATTAAAGTGCCCGCCCGTCTTGGGACTTAGGAATTTTATTCAAGATATTAGGGCCGCCAGTATTCTCTAGGGGAATACCGGCATTTGTTACATAGACGAGGATACATCTAGCCACACGTTCACTTTTGGTGTCTAATTTAAGTGGTCCGCCAAAGGGTTCCACACTAGCTGCTATACCTGCAACCCAACTACGGGAATTGTTTATTTAAACCCTTTGATCCTAGACGAGGATATATCTAGTCACACGTACACTTTTGGTGTCTAATTTAAGTGGTCCGCCCAAGGGTTCCACAGTAGCTGCCATACAACTACAGGAATTGCCTATTTAAACCCTCTGATCCATGTTCCGCCTGCCAACCCATCTTGTATCACAAAACAGGCCCGTTACATAAGTTAGTCAGCCAGTTCCAGATACTTATCTGTTGCCTTAGGACCCAGCTGGGTATTCCCGGTCCTGTTATCCTCGACAGGAGACTTGGTAGAGCAGTATCTGTCCCATATCAGATATTCACCTATACTTCGGTACTGTTGACCTATAGAAATTACACAAAAGCGATCATAACTTTTGATCCACTGATCCAAATTGAATGAAATGACCACTATTCGAATCAGCTCATTGAGACGGTTTTAATGAGCTATAGATCATCCTGATATTATCACTGATGATAAGATCAGAACCAATTAACAATCAATATAGGATCTGCAATCTGATTGGCTGAGGACCTTCTGCGCGAATGTCTTTATATGTATTACTTCTAAAACATGTCATATTTATAGCATATATTTTATATATTTCATTTATTATACATATATTATTTATTTCATATATTACATTTCTATTATATATACTATATATTTTATTAGTAGCAGATATAGCATATATTGCACATGTAGTAGATATAATCTGTTGCATTTGTGAAAAATCAAAATTTATAAAAGCAGCTGATGTGGACCCCAAGTTCAACATTGAGTCTTTATACTCTTTCACTAATAAATACAATTATTTATTACATAAATTAAACAATTATTAGTATCCTCATATACTTCTAATTGTAGCCTCTTTCGTAATTGCAAATTGCCTTAAATCTTCTTTGTTAAGTTTTATTAAAAAATGCCTTCCGACTTAGATATATCACAGTAACAAAGTAAGGTTACACAATGTGTTCACTGTCTAAGATCACTCTAGTTACCTAATATCTTTGAAAAAGTGGATATAGGACAACAGTACTTATCGCTATGACCGAGGCCAACACTTGCGAGACAGGGTTACTCCTGTCCTTTTACCAATACCTACTTCTGCCCTTGTAAGGTTTGCTCCAACCCCAGTACCTACCATCACTTTCCTACCGGTCCTTCACCGGTTTTCACAAACTTCCAATCCAGTTGGCCCGAAAGGGTTAATCTACCTGACATTAGGTACCATCATAGTTTTCCCCCCCCTGGTACCTACTTCTATAACATAGGTCCTTTTCCTCCAGTACCTGATCCAGCAGCCAGGTTGGTAGACCTTGTTCCTGAGGTCGACATCCGGTACTTTGGCTCCGGTCCAATATTCCAGTTTTGGTAGCACCATTGAAGATCTTTGCTACCTCCTTACTCGGGTCTTGCCAAATGGGTTTCTGTTTTCCCAGTTCCTTGGATTTGTCTGTGTTACAAGACACAATTTCGCCCGAAAGCTCCCATTCGAGATGGTAACCAAGAACTACAGGTAATGTACCCAACCGATCGACAGGAAACAGTTACCGGAACACAGGTCTATTTTTTCAAAGCATTGTCAGTGGAATTTGAACCCTAGACCTGCCACTTGGGGTAACAATAGGACCCCAGACATCTCTCATATAGGTCATAACTGGATTTTGGCCAATTTTGACCTAATTTGCTAAAAATGACAAAATTTATTTATTTAAATAACTTTTGATTCAGTGATCAGAATTGAATGAACTTTTTTTTGTTAGATGCGCCTCACTGAGAGCTTCATTTTAAAAAAATGTTCATTCAAATAGGACTACTGGATGCCAAGATAATTGCCAAAAACTGATTTTTTGCTTTTCAAATTTTAGGGGTTTTTGCTGAAATGCATAACGTATGACCTCTGTACTACATGTCCGGGGTCCTGTGACAATTTACCAACTTCTCTAAGTCGCCACACCCTTAATAAGAGGTTTTTAAAACAAGATTTTTTAGTAATTTATAATAGAAGCCACAATTTCAATCTAAATTAACAACCTTAATTATGTATTATAGGCCGGTGCAAAAAGATTGATACCTCAAATAAAAATTAATAGTAATTTTTTTTAGTAATAAAATGTAATTTTTTTTAATTTAAAAAATTATTTTGGTAGATAGGAAAGGGTTTAATATAATTTATTTAATTATTTTATATAAAAAATCAAGAAATTTTTAGCATTAACTTTTTAAGTAAATTTTACTATATTTAGAAATGATAAATTTGATTGTGATATAGTAATAAAAAATTTTTTATATATAAAATTTAAGTTTTTTAATTTAACTTTATTTTATTAGATAATAAAAAAGATTATTTTAAAATTTAAATATTTGTTTATATAAAATATAAAAAAATTTACTAATAGTTATTTTTAAGCTTAGTTTTACTATTAAATATATATAGTACATATAGTAAATTAATGATTTTTAATACAAATACATCAACTTTAATATTTAATAACTTTTTATCTAGTGATTATTTTTTTATGAAATTTTAAATATAGTTTTATTGAATCTATAGCTAGTTACTTGCGTAGTAGCAAGCTTTAAACTTTCAAATTCATTAAGATATTAATTAAAATCTATTTTTTTAAGAAAAAATTTTTTTGCAATTTTTTTTTATCTAAAAAGTTAGCTTTCATCTATTTTTATATAAAGGTAATATAAAATAATATAATTAATAAAAAAATGATAGTTTATACCATAGTTATTCAATTGTAAAAAATATTTAATAATATTATTAATAATTTAAAAACTTTTATTAGCAGTACTTTTTAATTAAAATATTGAGATATCAATCTTTTTGCACCGGCCCATATATACAAGTAAATTTGTAACAAAATCTTTTATTGTAATAAATAATACTTTCAATATAACTAACTTACCTTTCATTGTTACTAGAATAACATACAAATTTTTTAACTAAATTTTTACAATACCTATAATAGATATCACAACATTCTATTACAATACAAACTATCTTCACCTCATCTACTTTATATTATTAGAATATCAAATATAATTTGTAAAAAAATTTTTTCAAAAATATTTTTTAGCACTTTTGGCTTACTAGCATTCTTTTATTACATAATAGGTTATATCTATTCTTTTTAATTGAAGTATCTAAAATAATTTATTTATCTCTTTTTATCTTTTTATTTGTGCTAATTTAACTCCTGCCAATATATTTAATTCAATAAATTAAAGTTATTTGAATTGATATAATAAATACTGAATTTGAACCAAAATTCAAAATAATACTCTTATACTTTATTTAGTAGTATAAGTGTTAGTTTTTGGAAAATTATTTCAAAATATAGATTTTAAATTTTGGTCTTTACCAAGGATACCAATAGCATTTTATTTATACTTGTAGTAAATAAAATTATTTATAATGCAACTTAAATATTTTTAAATCTGAAAAATTATTTTATTTAATTAGCTATTACTTTCATACTTTCTATACTTTCTATAATATAAAGCATAAAAGTTTTTAAATACAAATTACTATATACAGTATTAGAAAACCTATGTGCAATAAAGAACTCCAAACTTTAGATCAAATTATGAGCAATTACCTCAAGTAATCTATCATACTAGATTCAACTACTAATACTAGTAACCACATACACACATCATGATATATAGTTTTAATATACACTTTATTTTACACAAATTAACCTATACCAATTACTTTTATGACACAAGATTATTACTAAATGCAATATAAAATCAAAAAACATTACCATTTATACATATTATATATGCTAACATATATAATAAATATATATATTACTATTCATATCATATAAATTGTGGTACTGGAAAAGAATACTGGCTAGTTTCTATGCCATAAATCTGTCACCAATACCATATATTTACTTAACGGTCTTAAAATCTCTCACGTAAAATCTCATTCTTACTCATTTCTCATACATAAAATTTGTTACCAATACCTCATACTTATCATGCATCAACTTTATAATGGACCAGGTTCACAGTCTCATGATAAAAAATCCACTTGACTTCGTTTACGCATCTCATTTTCTTCTTAAATAACTGTTCCTTATAAAAACATTATACTTATTCAACTGAACCAACATGTCCTACACAATACCTCATTATTACTCATTTCCCACCTATAAATACCCGTTGCTAGTATCTCAAACCAATATTTCTCATGCAATACCTCATCCTTACACATTTTTTATACCTATAATATATGATACTAAACCTGTATCAACTTTATATTATGAATCTAGTTGATAGTCTCATGACAAATGAATGCTATGTGACTTGTTCAATACCTCATACTAACCAGTTGTCAAACCTACGTCATAGGTCTGAGTTACGTTCTTCATGGCCTCTTACTTTACTCTTTTTTTAATACCCGACCTGTTCGATCAGACCAACAAGCCAATCACCTTCGATCTTTGGGTTGTCCACCCAACATTGTTTAAAATAGGATTTGAAATTTACTAGTGCAAAGCAAAAAAATCCTGTTTTTTATTAAAAAACCAGTTTTTTTGCTCAAAATTTTATCAAAATACTGGTGGATCCGGATTTTTACTATGCTATTTTAAACACTGCCACCCAAGCTACCAAATCCTCATACTTACTTAACTGCACCTATGTTTCTTATGAACTACCTCATTCTTGCTTAATTTCTATACCATAAACAACTGTCATCAATACCTACTTAATGGAACCAATATCTCTCATGCAAAACCTCATTCTTACTCCTTTCCTATACACCCAATATCAATCCTAAATACCTCATAACTACTATTCATCAACTTTACGTCATGGACCTGGTTCATAGTTTTGTAACAAATGGATAACAAGTGACTTTATCACAGTCCTCCTGTTCCTTATGACTTCATACCTACTCAACTTTCATGCAATACTCATTCTTATTTATTTTCTATACCTATAAATATCCATCACTACTACTCATACTTACTTAACGGAACCAAAATCTCTCATGTAATACCTTATTCTTACTCATTTCCCATATACATAATATCTGTTCCCATACCTTATACTTACCACTCATCAATATCATGGATTTGGTTAATAACCTCACGACAAATGGATGCCATGTGACTCAATTCATAGCACCTCATTTCCCTCTTAAATAACTGTCCCTTATGGTTTCAACTGAACCAACACTTCTCACAAACCAATCATTTCGCAATACCTTATTCTTACTATTTCCTATACTCATAATATCTGTCACCAATACCTCATACTTATTATCATTAACTCTATATCTGGACCAGTATGTTATGACAAAGGATGCCATGTGACTTTATTCACGGCATCTCAATACCCTATTAATTGATCGTGAACCTACAACATGGGTCTGGGTTATGGTCTCATGCTCCATTCATGGCATTAAACTTCTTTTTCTTCATTACCTAACCTGTTCGATCAGGCCAACAAGCCAATCAATCACCTTCAATATTCTAATTGTCAACCCAAACTATCAAACTCTCCTATAAGTTTGCCAAACCCATAGGGAGCTCCTACCTAGTGGTGAGTGGGCGGGTACTTATGACAAAGCTAGACTTTCATCAAGCTAGCAGCAAAGACAAAAGAGGTAGAACAATTCCTGTCCTTATCTCTTTTAAAAAGCCAATTTCTATAACCTCATATATCAGCAAATTATATATACGTAATCTTACGTAAAATATTACAGCCCGTAATATTACAAAAATCTTACGATTGATGCGGTATATTATGTAATATATTATGTTATATTACGGTAATATTACGGTTATTATTTCCCTTACAGGAGTTGCGTACTCATGCAGATAAATAATTTAATGCGCGCATAAGGTAATATTTGATATTTTTGCATTGTTTCGCAATATTTTTGCAAATTTTCAAAATTTTTAAAATTTTTTAAAAAATAAATAAACAATATACATATTCACATAATCATGCTTTTTTACAGGTTTTCGCAATATTTCGCACAGTTTCGCAATTTAATATAAAATTTTATATTTTTTTATTTATTATTATTTTTTTTTTGGTTTCAAAGTGTCTGTCTTCGGAACTGAGAATTTTTATTTAAGATATTAGGGCCGTTAGTATCCCACTTAGGGGGATACTGATATTTGTTACAAAGACGAGGATACATCTAGCCACATGCACACTTTTGGTGTCTAATTTAAGTGGTTCGCCCTAAGGTTCCACACTAGCTGCCATACCTGAACCCAACTACGGGAATTGCCTATTTAAACTTTCTGGTCCCTGTTCCACCTGCCAACCTATCTTGTATTACTGGCATAGCCACTAGCTTCTAGACCTGGAGTTCGTACCAGATACTAATTACTACCCTTAGGACTAGTTTATCCTCGACGGATAACTTGGTAGAGCAGTCATTGTCCCACACAGGTATTATTTACACTTCGGTAACTTACGCACTCACTAAGGCAAGCAACTTGCAGTCTGGAAATACCCTGCAACCACTACTATTACCTACTTCTGCCCTGTAAGGTTCGCTCCGACCCCAGTACCGACCATCACTTTCCTATCGGTCTTTCACCAATACATCCAGACTTCCAATCCAGTTGGCCCAGAAGGGTCGATCTACTCGGCATTAGGTGCCATTATGGTTTTTCTCCCCCTGTTACCTACTTTTATAACATAGGTCCTTTTTCTCTGGTACTCGATCCGGCAGCCAGGTTGGTAAACCTTGTCCCTGAGATCGACGTCCGGTTCTTCGGCTCTGGTCCAATATTCCAGTTTTGGTAGCACCGTCAAAAATCTTTGCCTTATTACTCGGGTCATGCCAAATGGGTTTTCATTTCCCCAGTTTCTTGGATTTGTCTGTATCACGAGGTACAACTTCACCCAAAAGCTCCCATTCGAGATGGTTACCAAGGACTACAGGTAATGTACCCAACTGATCAACAGAAAACAGTTACCGGAACACAGGTCTATTTTTCAAAAGCATCATCAGTGGGATTTGAACCCTAAACCCGTCACTTGCGAGTGACAACTTACCAACTTCCTAAGTCACCACACCCTTTTTATTTGTTATTATTATATATTATATTTTATATTTATTAAATATATATTTCTTTATTATATATTACGTATTATTTTTACATTATTACAAATATTTTAAACTAATTTCACAATTCGTCGCAACCATTTCTATTACTATATACAAAAAACTAGCTCTATACACTTATTTTCACTTACTCCACAGTTAGCTATTATCTTCACTTCTTTGTTTTCTATTGTTTTTGAAAGTGTCAGAAGTCATAGTTTGTATGCACAAGGTTTTGAGAATTTGTTTGATTATCTAGCCAAGTGCTGAAATAAAATAAATTAATAAAAAAAATTTTAAAAATAAAACAAAAACAAAAACAAAAAACACGAAACAAAAAATAAAGGAAGTGAAACCTTGCAAGAAACTTGCAAAAACTTGCAAAAACTTGCAACCATTTCTCTAAAAAAGCGTTCTTGAAAATTTAGAAATTGCTGGGGTGTGTTCTTGAAAGTGTCAGAAGTCGTAGTTAGCATGCGCAATGTTTCAAAAAGCTTTGTTTTTCTTGCAAAGTGCTGAAATAAAATAAATTAATAAAAAAATTTTAAAAATAAACCAAAAAAAACAAAAACAAAAAACACGAAACGAAAAAATAAATAAAGCGAAACATTGCAAGAACTTGCAAAAACTTGCAAAAACTTGTGCCCATTTCTCTAAAGAAGTGTACTTGAAAATTTAGAAATTGCTAGGAGTATGTTCTTGAAAGTGTCAGAAGTCGTAGTTGGCATGTGCAAGGTTTTAAAAAGTTGTTTGTTTTTCTCACAAAGTGGCGAAATAAAAAATAAATTAATAAAAAAAATTTTAAAAATAAACCAAAAAACAAAAACAAAAAACATGAAACGAAAAATAAATAAAGCAAAACATTATTTCTCTAAAGTAAGAGTTTGCGTTCTTGCAAATTCAAAAATTGCGAAAGTCATGAAGTGCCAAAAAATCGCGAAGTGCTGAAAAGTCTGGGTTGGTTCTCTTGCAAAGCACCAGGAAGTAAGGGTTCTTTTCTCACAAAGTGCTGGAATAAATAAATTAATAAAACAAACTAAAAAAACAAAAAACAAAATACAAAACCAAATTATGTCAAACGAAAAAATAAATAAAGTCCTTATTTCTTTAAAGAAGCATTCTAAGAAATTTAGAAATTGCTGGAGACATCAGTTGTGTGTTCTTGCAAAGTATCAGAAGTTTGGGTTTGCTTGCGCATGGTTTCGAAACGTTATTTGTTTTCTTGAAAAGGTGTTCTTTTTTTTTTTTTTAAATATTAAGGTGACTATGGCCCAGTCAATATGACTGTACCACATATTACATTTGTATAACGAGAGTACAACTAGCCACATGTACAACTTTTGGTTGTCTAATTTAAGTAGTCCGCCTGAAGGTTCTACACTAGATGCCATACCTGCAACCCAACTAGGGGATTGCCTATTTAAACTCTCTGGCTTCTACCCATGTTCAATGTTTCTTCCAATATACCCTTTTGAGTAATTCACTATTAAAAGTACCCTGAGGCTTTAGCCAAACACCTATTGGAGGGCATTTGCCTCTGTGGTAAACCTGATAGAGTGATACCTGTCCCTTACAGGTATTCACCTACACTTTCGGTAATTTACGCATTCACTGAGACAAACAACTTGCAGTCAGGCGAGTACCCTGCAACTGCTACCATTACCTACTACTGCCCTTGGAAGTTTACTAGACCCCAGTACCCGGTCAGTCACTCTTTGGATCCTTTTCCCCTGTTATCCCAGACTACCAATCCAGTTGGCCCGGAAGGATTGGTCTGCCAGGCTTTAAGTGCCTAAGGTCTCCCTTTCATTGGTTAATGCTTCTATAACACATGACCTTTTCCTCCGGTACAACTTCGGCAGCCAGGTTGGTGGGCCCCCTTTGCCATAGGGGCTCTTGCCCGTCCAGTTTTCCGGTCAGTCACTGCTAAAATCCTTTTCTCTGGTACTATCGAAAGTCTAGCTACCTCTCCACTCGGGACTTGCCAAATGGGTTTCTGTTTCTCCGGTTCCTTGGATTTGTCTGTATAATGAGACACAATTTCACCTGAAAGCTCCCATTCAAGATGATAACCAAGGACTACAGGTAGTGTACCCAACCGATCGACAAGACACAGTTACCGGAACACAGGTCTATTTTTCAAAAGTGTCGCCAGTGGGATTTGAACTCTAGACCTGCCACTTGGGGTGACAACTTACCAACTTCCCTAAGTCGCCACACCTTCGAAAAGGTGTTCTTATAAAATGCCGAATAAAATAAAATTANTGGGGTGACAACTTACCAACTTCCCTAAGTCGCCACACCTTCGAAAAGGTGTTCTTATAAAATGCCGAATAAAATAAAATTAAAGAAAATTAAAAAATAAATAAATTAATAAAAAAAATTGAAAAAAACAATGAAAACAAAAAAATCGAAACGAACGAAAGAAAATAAAAAAATGAAATGAAAACAAAAAATAAACCAAAATTGAAGATCTAATTATAAACAAAAGGATCTAGTAGTACAGAATTTGAACATCATCGAACTATTTCGAACTATTTCGAAAAATCAGTCTAAACAAATTATAGCAATATATTATAAATTAAATATTACGAAGTAGTGATAATTTAAAGCAATAACAATTAAAATAATTTTTATTTATTTAATTTATTTCGATTAATTTCGCATTTGCGAAATTTACTAAATTTATATAACAAATAACAAATTATAACAAGAAAAAAACACTACACCAAAAATTTAATGAAAGAATTATATTTTTTAATAACTTTATTATAAATTTTTTTTTTTTGCAATGTCGCATGGAAGCGGATTTTTTATTAGGTTTTTAGATAATACATTCTTGGTTAATGAGAGTACATATAGCCACATGTGCAACTTTTGGTTGCCTATTTGAGTAGTCCGCCTGAAGATTCTACGCTATACGCCGTACCTGTAACCTAACTAGGAGATTACCCATTTAAACTCTCTGGTGTCCTCCATCCTGTATCACCCACCCAATCACACCTACACATAACCTCGTGCTGCTTCAATTGAAGACCACCCAGATTGACATTTGCTATACTACTTGCACCCTAATTCTATAGGTAATCTAGTAGCATTCCAACTGCCAGATTACCCTAGAGAGGGTGTAGTACATACCCCCTAATCTTTCTATGTCCCACACATTTCTAGATTAGGCTTTGAATACCTTCGCAATGGCTGAGGCCACCACTAGCAGTCAGGGCTAACCATTGAACTGCACAGTATCCTTGCCCTTGCAAGATTCATTCTGATCCCAATATCTATATCAACCAGTTCTATAACCGATCTCTCCCAAACTACCAAACCAGTTAGCTTGGATGGGTCGTTGTACCTTAGCTTTAGGTGCCTTTTTTGGTTAACTTCCTTTGGTTTCTAATTCCGCAGCATAGGACCTTTTCCTCCGGTACATTTCTGGCGGCCAGGTTGGTGCTCACTTGCCCCAGAGTGTTTGTCCAGTTCTTCAGTCTCAAATTTCGGTATCTGCAATATCGTTCACTACCTCCTTACTCGGGTCTTGCCAAACAGGTTTTAATTATTCTGGTTTCTTGGATTTGTCTGTGTTACAAAACACAACTTCGCCCGAAAGCTCCCATTTAAGATGGTAACCAAGGACTACAGGTAACGTAACCAACCGATCGTTGAATAAATGTTACTGGTACACAGGCCTATTTTTCTAAATCGTCTTCAGTGGGATTTGAACTCTAGACCTGTCACTTGGGCGTGACAACTTAGCAACTTCCCTAAGTCACTATACTATTATAAAATTTTAAATGTTATATATAAAAAAAGCTAAAAAAATATATAAAAAATAAAACGCAGCATTATTTGTATAAAAAAAAAAACTAAACTAAAAACAAAAAACTTTTACTCATCACTTTTATCTGTTTTTTTTCGAATTATCATCTGTTCCTTTTTTCAAATCACTATCTCTTTCTTTTTTCGAATCATTATCATTATCTGAGAATGAGGAACTGGGAGCTCTAGAATCATTACCTTTCAGCTTGCTTCAGCTCTTTCGGATCTTCTGGCAATTCTTTCTGATCTTTTTGCTCTTTTTTGGAGGTTTCTAAATTTCAATTTAATAGTTTTGCAAAAATTCGAATGTGTTTGAAATAAATCGAAATATCTTATAAATCTTTTTTTCTTATCCACTTTTGGCCTTTTATATATCTAAAAAATATTTCATATCCGCGGATTTTTGGAATTACCCTTTTTTAGGGTTCCAAATTTCATATCAGCTAATCATTTTATATCCTAAAATAGCAATCATCTGATTATTTATCACCCTAAATTGTCTAATAATTAGTTATTAAAAAACAAAATTTTATATATATTAAAGCACGTCAAACCAATCGCCCGTCCTCAAAACCAATCACCAAAACCAATCATAGCAATCTTTACTTTACTTTAGTAAGTAAATATATTTAAAAGCTATGAACGTTTTACTTCTTCGCAATAGTAAACTGTGATTTGTTGATTTACGTGCCTAGTTATTGAAAGAGTTTTTGGTGCTTTGATCATGATTAAAATGTATTGAAATAAGGGCTTTTAATTAGGGGAAGTATTATAGTTTATACGGTTTTGTTATAGATCTTTGTTATATGTAAATCAGTGATAGAAACAACTGCTTATTATTTTTTGCATTTGGAAATTTTCGGTGGCATCTAACAAACCACTTAGAATCAACAAACACTAATAGAGATTTTTTATTTAGATCTGTCGTAGCACTACATAAGTGTGATACTTGAGCACAGCTCAATAACATTATTTGTATCATTGACTTCGATCGCTAGAAAATTTCATTGAAGTTTGTTTACTGGAACTAAGGATAGTGAAGTCAAGGAATATCTGGTTCAACTGGTTAAGGTAACGAAGTAAAAGCCTTTTAGCCTTACTCTACTGAATTTCAGAAATGTCCGGGTATAGTTTAACTAGTTTGACTAGAACTAATGAAGGTCAAGTATATATATGGGCCAGAATTTGAGTGTGCGAGGGTGTTCACTTAAAAAAGTCTGTCTGTATTTTTTTTTTTAAAAAAAAATATAGTACTAGGTTATCAGGAAGGCAACCATATTCAGATGTTTATTAATTAGCTAAGTTATGCCTTTCAGATTTGTAACTACTGAATTTAATAAAATTCATATTTTAATCGTAACAAAACAAAAAAAAAATAAAATAAAACAAATAATTATGTTAAAAATTTTATTTTTTTATTTGAAAAAAAAGCCCATTTGATATTATTAAAAATTCAAAGCTTTAGCCTATAAAACGCCACTATTACACTTGTCTATTTTTCAAGAATTATATGTTCGAATCAAGCTGGTGATGGTATATCAGTTGCGATTCAGACGTTTCATTGCTACTATTTAAATCAAAAAACTAATATATACTCATTAGTTACTGTGTTTTGAGCTGTTTGAAACTTTCAAACAAATTAAAATTATATATACCCACCATAAATCGCCGTATACAAGACCCGGGTCTTCTACATTCCACCAATTTTAAAATCTATAATAGACCCGGGTCTAGTATACAGCCGAGAGTTCACGTTACTAAGAGGAAAACTTTGGAGAGTATGCACGTTTTGCATTTATAATAGGCGGTCCAAATATTTGAAAAACCCATGTTTGATTAATATACTGTGATTCGCATCCGGGTATACTACGTAGTAGGTCTACTATCATGGGGTCTTGTATACGGCTACTTATGGCAACGATTTTAAGATCTTAAATGAAATGTAGTTCTTTTCAAATGTCTAGACCGCATGTCATAAATACAAAGTGTGTACCTGGGATCTAATATAAGGTGAAATTTAATAAACTCGGGTTTTGTATACAGCAGTACAGTAAAACAAATCGCTCAATGCTGCAATGTGATTGGATATCAACTAACTTATGCACTCTATTTGTGTAACTAAAATGTTTGGGGTGCGTCAATGATCTGCATGAATTCCAAAAATCTGCGGATATGTATAAATATTAAATAATTTTGATATAATTACAACTATATTAAATATTCAAACCTTGCTGAATTTCTTCGAAATAATTTTATTTTTTCTAACAGGATCCTAAATAATTAGAATAATTTATATAATTAGAAAATAATAACTCAAAGTTAATTAAATTAATTAAAAACTATTTATACTTTTTCGATATTATTAGAATCATTATCTTCTTTCAGATCTTCTGGCAATTCTTCTTGATCTTCCTGCTCTTCTTTGGAGGTTTCTAAATTTTCAATTTAATAGTTTTGCAAAAATTCAAATATGTTTGAAATAAATCGAAATATTTTATAAATCTTTTTTCTTACCCACACTTGGCCTTTTATATGTCTAAAAAATACTTGCAAATATTAAATAATTTTGATATAATTGCAACTATATTAAATATAAAACCTTGCTGTTTTTCTTCAAAATATTTTTACGTTTTCTAACGGGTTCATAAATAATTAGAATAATTTATATTAATTCAAAAATAATATTTTAAATTTAATTAAATTAATTAAAAACTATTTATACTTTATCGACATTATCAGTTTCTTCATTAGATTTTTTTTCTTCTGTTTCATTTTTGGAGCTTGATAATAAAAATCCCATGTTGTGTTTTAAGATCTCCTATTTGTTTTGAAACAATTCGAATTATTTAAATTAATTAAAAAAAATTAATAAAAATATCAATAAATACTTACTATATTTTTTGCAATCTTAGATTTAATTGCAGTATCGGACATCGTTATTTTATTACATCTCGGATTAAGTATTGTTTGGGCTACGGCTATAGCATATGCTATATTTTCTTGAGAGCCATCTCTGGAAGAGAAAATTTTATTTAAAATTTTAACCATATAGGTCTTTCCCGAATCTTCTACCCTATCAAAAAGCCGCCGGTAGCATGCTTTTGTTTTGTCTGATTTTTTCACTTTAGAACCATTTCCAGTGAAGCACTATTGTTAATTGGTTCTAAAAGGTTTCCAAAAATGCAAAATGTAGAGGATTTAATCATTGTTGTCAAAGTACCCCGCAAAGCTCTAATCTTTTCCAAAAGCTAAAATATATTAATTTAGTAAAATACAATAATTAAAAAAATGCAAATAATTTCGGAATATTTTTAAATATTTCAAATATATTCGAAAATAAAAAAAATATATAAATTAAATAAAACAGTTTTACTGGTCCGTGAAAATTCTTCATATAATATGAATTCCACTGAGTCAACGTAAGCTTTCGTAAATTATCTTTATAATTCGCTTGTACATAATTTTCTACTTCTGATTTTATCTGCTCTTCTGTAGGATAAATAGATTTTTCGATTAATATTTTAGCCGCCCCTTTAATGGTATCCTGTAATAAAATTTATTAAATGATATTTATAAATATTAAATAATTTTAAATGATTTATAATATTATTAAAAAAAAATTTAAACTTAAAATAACTACTTCTTTGAATGTTTTTTCATTAGTAAAATTGAAATTATTATCTATTTCTCCTCCATTTCTTTTAACTGATTTTCTAGTCTCCCAACTTTAGAGTTAAGTTCTTGAAGTTGGTGAAGTATTTCGTCTTGGTTTTCAATAATCTTAGCTAAGGTTCTCGCTTGTAATTTTATTTAAATATATTATAATTAATAAAATATTAAAAAATTAAAAAGAATTATGTTTAAACCTTTTAAATACTTTCGGAAGTATTCGAATTTTCATAAGAATTAGAACCACCAATTCTGAGATTATCAAATCTTTCCAAAAAGCTTTGAGTTAGTTCAGAACCTCTTGTTGCTTCTAGAGATGCCTTTCCCTTATTAGACTTCTTGCTTGAGGCCTTCTTGAACTTTTCTTTGCAGCGACTTTTATTCCTTTAAACATTTTTTAAAATACTTTAAGATAAAAAATGATAAAAAAACTTAAATGAAGTTAGTAGTGTAGTTAGTATTAAATAATAAATGGAAGACTTAAAATTTAAACATAAATTTAAAAAAAAAAACTAAAATAAATAAGAAGCTTTAGAAGTAAAGAAAATTTTAATATTAAACAAATAAAATAGTTGGAATATTATCGAAAAGTTGCTTAAAGTTTAAACTATGCACAAGGTTGCAAAATGTTGAAATGTAAAACAATGAAAAAAATGTAGATTGTCTATCTAATTATATATTATTTATAGTAATATTTTCTAATTGTATCCTATTTATAGTAATATTTATTAATTCTAGGTCCTAGGTGTTTCAGAATTAAGCCAAAATTATGCAAAATTCTATTAATGAAGCTGTAGTAGCTAACTAAGTGAAAAATGATCCTGAGCCAATTTTACCATTAAGCAGGCCTATTTTTTAAAAAATTTCTTTTTTGGTGGCTAAAAAATCAAAAAATTTTAATTTCTGGCTAAAATTAAGAATTTTATAATTCATTGGTCTAAATTACTTAATGCAGTTTTATTATATATACTTTTTGCGTATTATTGAAACATATTCTAAATGAAAATTATTTTTTAACATTATCTTACTTTCTAAAATAAATATAACAGTTTAAATAGTTGCGCATATGTTTGCATCTATGTCCAAATAATTTTAATACATTTATCGCACTATTTTTAAAACAGAAAAATGTTAACGTAACAATTTAATATATATTATAAAAATAACTATAGCAGAGGTCTTTTTCAATTTTTAACAGCTGTTTAGTGCATCGAAAGTGCATTGGGATTGCCAAGTGTAACTCAGGTTTGCATAATGAGAGCATTTTCCTGTATTGCAAATACAAAGTAAAATTTCTAATTATATAACATAATTAAAAATTTACACTGTACTCGCAATGCAGGAAAATGCTCTTCTTATACCAACCTGGGCTACTCTTGATGCACTCCCAATGAATTAAAGCAAGGTAGGTAGCTGTTATAAATCGAAAAAAACCTCTGCTAATAACATTTAGTTTGTAATAATTTGCAGATTTCCGAATTGAGTTAAATATTTATATAGCGTTATTTCTTTTTGGAATAAATCTATTTAATTCAAATGCATTGCATTAATTTAAAGTTTATAAAATCAAATATATTATATTCATTAAAAAAACTAAATAGATTAAATTTAGTCTTTAGATATAAATAAGATGAAATGTTTTCTTTGCTTTTTGTATTAAATTTTTTGATTTAATTAACTTTTACATACTTAAAACATTTCAAAACTTTTTAAATTATAAAATTTATCTTCTTAAAAATGTCTGACTTCAAATGCACTTTCTGCTTACGTACTTTTGAAAATCGCAATGGATTATCTAAATATATGAATATTTGTGTTCTTACTGTGGTGAAAATGAACAGCTCTTTGCAAATAATCCTGCTCAAGTTCGCAATCATTCGAAACCAATTAAACAAAATCAAAATAAAAATTTTGATATTAATAAATATAAATCAGATAGTGAATTTTCCGCCAAAAAGATATTGTTTAAAGATATCAAGTTTCACAAATTTTCAAAAGTAGTTAAAGATATTCAATTCAATTCTAATAGTAATCTTGATAGCACTCTTGCTAGTCTTTTGCATGTATCTAATACAGATGAACTTGCTAGTGGTTTTGATAATATGTCATTTGAATTAGATAATTCTAATATTAATTCGAACATGTTTTAAGTTGGCCCAACTTCTAATTTACTTGATGATCTTAAAACCACTATTGCTGATGATCAGGATAATTCTACCTACTTCGAACAAATTCAAAGCTCTTTTTCAGATGAAGAAATTGATTAGAAACATGAAGAATTTTCTAATGAAGCTTATGCTAATTTAATGGTTTTGGTTACTAAATATAAATTAAGTAATGCAGCTGGAAATGCTATTATTTCATTTTTTAATAAGTATTCAAAACATTCAAAATCACCATTACCAAAAAATATTAGACAAGGAAAAGAGTTCATGAATAATATTAAATCTAATTTGTCATATAAGAAAACCAAAGTATTAGATCTTAATGATACTGAGTATCTCTTATACTATATACCATTAATCAGCTGTATTGAAAATATATTAAAAATTCCTGATATAGCACAAAATTTAGATTTTAATATAAAGAATTATATAAAACTAAAGAGGTATATATAACTTTTAATATTATTTGTAAATACAATATTTATTTTGTTTTTATTAATTTATTTTTATTTTTTTTTAAAGGATGGTAAAGAGATTCTTTATAAAGAGCAAAATAATGGAATGTAGTGGAAAACTGCTCAAAATTCTTTGCCTATAGAATCAAAACTTTTATCAATTATTTTATATTCTGATGCAACAAATTGTAACACATTGGGTAAAAGTCAGCTTCACCCAATATATATGTCACTAGGAAATATACCTACATGGCAAAGAAATAAACAGGATGCAAAGCAGTTATTGGGTTATTTGTAGGGTTCTTCAAATTCAAATCAAATCAAATATTGGATCAATTTGAATTTGATCAAATAAATTGACCCTGATTTGAATTTGATTTGATTCAAATATTTGAATTTGAATTTGATTTGAATTTGAATTTTTAATAGTAATTTTCAAATAAATCAAATATTTGTCAAATCAAATCAAATTTGGCCATATTTTATTTGATCAAATCAAATATAGTCAAATTTGAATTTGAATTTGATAAAATATTTGATTCAAATATTTGAAAATCAAATCAAATTGCGGAAGCTAGTTATTTGCCAATAATTAAAACATCTACTAAAAATAAACCAATAGTCAGCCAAACTTTTTATAGATGTTTAGAAGTTATTTTAAATCCAATTCGACAGTTTTCACATTCTGGTATAAATTTGTCAATTATTAACAAAATTGTTTGGACCTTTCCAAAAGTTTTAATTATAATTGCAAATTGGCCAGAAGCTGCAACATTTTGTCTGACTTATAAATCAACAAATTCAAATCACTCTTGTCATTTTTGTTTAGTAAATAGAGAAGATTTGGCAAATAATGCCCATTCTAAATATTATTTGGTGCTTAGAAATTATAAAAATATGCGAAACTATCTTAATAATAGTGAAGAAAATTTAGTATATATGGAATCCATACAAAATTACTTTTGGAACTTTAAGTAAGTTTATTGTTTTATTTATTTTATTTTATTCTAATAATTTTGAAATAATTTAAAAATATTCAGAATACTAAAAATATTTAAAGAGTACAAAACAAACTTTACTTTAAATACTTATTTTAGATTTAAATATTTTCGAATTATTGTGAATTATTTTAAAATGGATCGAAATATTTTAAATATATTTAGAATTCAAATGCAAATTTTACTTTTACAATAATTAATTAATGCTATTCATTTTGCAACCATGTGAATAATATTAAACTATTTCGAACTTTAAATATTATAACTACGCAATATATAATCATTATTAACATTTATACTTTTATTAATTTTAGTGATATGAATATTTATGAAGCAACAGTTATTGATAGAATGCATCATCTAGATTTGGAATTATTTAAACATCAAATTAATTTTACATGCAGTCTATTAAAAGAAAAATATGCAGCTTCAATTCTGGATACTATTGATAATAGATTAGCTAATATTCCAAGATTTCCAGAACTTAAAATTTTTAAAAATAGTATTCAATCACTTGCTAGAATTACTGCAAATGAGTATCGTAACCTTATGAAGGTTATGATATTTGTTCTGGACAACCTGGATATTG
>QKWP01000719.1:143208-165242 GCA_003550325.1 Gigaspora rosea | reverse complement strand
ATATATAATATATGTAATATTTAAAATAATATATAATAAAAAAATAAAATTTTATATTAAATAGCGAAAACTTGTGAATATTGTATAATTAATAAATTAAAATATTATATAATAATAATAAATAAAAAAAAATTTATAATTAAATTGCGAAAACTTGCGAAAACTTGCGAAAACCTGCAAAATGTTCAAAAAGCATGATTATGTGAATACAATAATTATTAATTGATATCACTATCGATAGTAATTGATTAACCGGATATATATCGATTACTATCACTATTGATAGAAATCGACAGGGGTGTTGATAATCGATATATATCTTACCGGTTAGTAATCGATATATATCTATATATAAAATTTGCTAATGTACTTATTAATCAAAGTTGAAACTACTGAAGGAAATGTGGATAATCTCGCATTAATTCGGTGGTATGATTTTAAGTCTACAAGGAATCAATATCATTATGGATATTCTAGACTTAAATTAATGGAATTATATAATATAGTTAATGTTGAAGCAATTAAAAATAATGTTCATATAATTCCATGCTTTGATAAAACTAATGATTATTTAGTAAATAAGTATATCTTCTAATAAAATTAAATCAGTTTAGAAAAATTTAAAATAGTTCGAAATGTTTTTCATTAATTAAAAACATATAATTCTATAGAGTAAAAACCTTAAATTTAAAGTTCAGTATATTAAACTATTTAAAAGATGATATTAAGTATAAAAATTTAAGGCTAAAAATAAATATTATACAAAATATTTTGCTCGATATCGAATTAACTTACAATAATTCAGAATGCATATTTACAATTATAATTAAATTAAAGTATTACTAACACAGGTCGAATAAAGCCCTACCGGGAACTGTACAGTCAGATAAAAACTGGGGACGTATCGGGTTTCGATATGTATCCAGTTGAAATTTTTAAAATCATAGCCCAATCGGGTAACCGATAGGGCTATGATGATAACTCGAATATAAAATGATAAACATAAATTATATCAAAATATAATCGGAAATAAATCGGATAAATCTATATCTATCAGTTATTTTATATATGTATGATGTTTAACTTATAATACTTGATACAAAAATAAATAACTAGTACAGATCCGGTAAAATATCATAATAACCACAAGCCATATCGGGTAAAGTATTTTCGGATAAAAACAGAGGCATATCAGGTTTCTATATGTCTTCGGTTTTAAGTTTAAATCATAGCAATATCGGACACCCGATATGTCTTTAGAATTAACATGAAAGTAAACCTATAACCAGTAATCACATCGGAAGTTATTCAGAGATAAATAAATTATACCTATAAAAATACTGATAAACCTATACGCCTATAAGATAAATCTATATAATACCCGGTAAATCTATAAGGTCTATGATATTTGTTTTATAATACTTGATAAAAATAAAGAACAATAGTACGTGTCAGAAGTTAATCGGTGATAAATAAGATAAAACTATATTATCATATGTTATATATAGATAAATATATATTATTAAATATGAAACTTTCTATATAGGATTTACAGACATATATTCTCAGTGGTTTTTTTTTCTGACTTTGACAGTTCCGGAAATAAAGCGGTCTAAAATATTATACACGGGGATAATACAATCCCTACTTAAATCATAGAAATTCTGATTCTATAATTCAACATTACAAATATTGTCTATTTGACAATGATATCTTGTCTTTTTGTCATTAACAGCTTGATACCACCATACATAGGCAAGTACATGCTTCTTTGGACCTTCCAGTAGATTTATTATATTCTCGAAATAATATTGAACAAGGCCTGGGTATATATCGGTAGTATTGTCGTCCAATATGAACTTAGCAAGTATTTCGCTGACTTTGTGTGTCTCTTCGAATAAGTAGACCCAAATATTTCATCGCCAATTTTTATTCTTCCGTATATTGTAATGCCAGGTAATGTCGCTATGGCATCTGGGTGCTCGAGTATATCAGTTAAGAAAGTGAAATCATAATTGTATGCATTGTTGTAATAGGCAACTAACAATGCATATAATTTTTTCAAAAGGGTTACACATTCCTTTTTAGGCCCTAATAATTCACCTGGAAATGGTTCGGAGCCAGTTCCTGCATTGTCTTCAACGCTTACAGACATTGAAAGAAACTCCTAATAATCATTTCCGTTATAAATAGAAAGACTGCCACTCATCGTTTCTTGTTCAATGAACTGCAAACAAGTTTGAAATAGCCTTCCACACGTGATGAAAGCACATCCAGATGAGAGTTATATTGTATAATTTTAAGTAGTTCAGTCTCAATTCTTCTATTACTGCTATGAAATGACCCTATAAATGATTTAAAATCCTATTGAGCTATTGGTAGTTTAATACAGCTATTTTGATAAATATAGCATAGGTTGCACCTTAATAAATGATTAACTGATTCAAAATAGGTGCTACCAAAAAAAAAATAGGTGTCGCCTATACTATATTTTATCCAACCATTTCAAAAACAAATATAAATTTACCTAATAAACCATTCATCCGTTCATAACTAAAACACCAAAATGCATATAGTGGTCCATAGTCCATAACGCATTCACATATATGTAAACATAAATGTAAATTAGACGTTATTTTTTCTAACCCATAAATTTCTTCTATAAGTTTAACCATTTTAAGAAGACAACTATGAGCCTCTTCTAAGTTGTCTTTATATACAATCCAGCACACCAGGATAGAGCACGCGCGAACAAAATAAGTAAGGATCTGTCAGTCATTTTCACGCAACAAATCCCAAGTAATCGATGTTGCATATACCAGAACAAAAGTTTTCTATTGGTCCGCTGTAAATCTTGAAAATCCTTCCCCTGTCGCTATTTTGTAAGGAATTCTCCCGATGTCCACAGAAATCTGCATATTTTTAGTCCAATTTTCCATCAGAGCAAAATTAGGTAGTGTTAAAATACCTTCATCAATCCATAATTTGATGATCCACTTAGCTATACCTAAAAATAGACAAAGCATTGGATCGACTACAAGAAACCGAACAGAATTAAAATAAGGGAGACGATGCATTTCAGACCAGCGGACCAAAGTTTCTGACGTATGCTTTCTCCTTACATCTTTAGTATTGCAATCCTTTCACGCAATAGCATCTTGACGAACTTTACCAATATTTCTTTCAACGAACCATTCATCCATATCGTCAAAACCACCAAAATTGGGTTGATTCCTTTCGTCAAAATTTGCTCTTTTTAAGCACCTATAACAAGCAATGCGTGCTGAAATGTGGCCACATAATTTTCTTGCAGCAGGAATGTCACAAAAACAACATATCACTGCTGCTCTAATAAATTTGCCGGTAGGGCTTTCGAAAGTACTGTCCAATTCAATCCCTAGTTAATAATAATAATTATGTTAATAATTATAATAATAATAATAATTTCGATAACTCCAATATTAAAACATTATTGCTTACCATTCTACAAATCAATTAATTTATCTATTAAAGGTGTCAAATAGTGGTTTTGCTGGTGTAGTTTGGGTTCGTTTGGACCAGGTATTAACGCCAACGTGATTATGTTTGACGGCTTAAATCGCTCATTACGTAGAAGATTGCAAATGACTCTGTATATAGCTCCAACACTATACTGAGAGTTATCGAATGGCTGGAACCAATCTAGGTTAATCATTAAACCCAAATTGCCATCCGATAGCTCTTTCTGAAAGAATGGTAGATCTTCATTTGGGTCTTGAAATGTCTTCCAAATTCTTCCATCATATATGTCAGTAATTCTTTTAGCATCATTATGCCTCTCTGCCCACTTTCTACAAGACTCTTCAAATCCCTTTCGGTTATACAACAATTGCAGTTGATGTTTTAAAGAAACTGTTAGAAATATTAATGATGGCTGATATATAACTTCTTTGCTTATAAATATTTTTTTTGCAACAGAATTATTGCATAGAAGTCTTTGATTAGCCATGAGATGGTGCGGGAAGTCTTGGAAGGTGCAATTGCTTACTTTAGGAACCATATTGGGTTTGTCGGTTGACACATCAGCTGTGTTGTATAATTTACAACATTGCTCACATGCTGCATATTTAATCATGTGAACACAGACACCAAGAGCTTTACGGGCCATCTTCAATGAAGTAGGAAAAGAGAAATATTTTTCTTCGTTCTCAAGAACCAGCACATACCGGAGGAACTTCACCAAAGAATTAGTTTCAACTTCGGATTTTCTATGCCTCTTTTGGTATTTGAGAACCCACAAAATCATTCACACAAAACCTTTATTCGGATTTATGGGTTCTATCAGTATCTCTGTATTTTCATATAAAGTTTCCAGTGAGTTAAAGTCGATTTCTTGGTCAGTTAATTCTTCATCTTCGAGGTCTAATAGATCTTCGACTAAATTTTCTTCTTCGTTAGAGAATAAGTTCTCTAAGATTATAGGGTATTGTGAATTTCTCCTTCTCCTAACAGGCTGTTTGCCTTTATTAGATTGATTTTTACTAATAAAACTATAAAATTCTTCATGCGAAGAAACAACAGAATCGTCGTCGGAACTATCTTTTGTATTGGATCCTCTAGAATATCCATTTCTGGAAGAGGAGCTTCCAGTAGATCTATCAGATCCTCTGGAATATCCATTTCCTGAAGTGGAGCTTCCGGTAGGTCCATTGTGGCTGCTACTTTGCTTGAAGATTTGCCAACATCAAGAAAATTTCTAGCCGGAATTTCTTTTTTTATCATATAGGCTTTTTTAGTTCGAGGGTCAACAAGTTTACCTTTACAAAGATTGCAATTGCAAGATCTTAAGTTGCGATTTTTTGAGAAAGTAAAATTGCTTGACTTTTCGATAGTCTTTTTAACAATAGATTTTTTTTGTTTATAACCCATAATGTAAAAAAATTCTAAGAAAAATTTATATAAACGAGACAATTTAGGAAGAAAGGATATATACAAGTGAATATTTGAGCAAGAATACGAACGAAGATTAGTTCAAATAGGAAGAAAGGATATATATGAGTGAATATTTGAGTGAGAATACAAACGAAGATTAGTTCAAATTTACTATATACAATTTGAATTTCAACAGACTTATTGGTATGCCGATATGACTATAAGACTTTGAGCAATTATAATGTAATTTTGACGAATATATTTTTTGCTTAACAATTATACTTTCTTTATGTAAACAAAATATACTCTATAATAAATTTTTATTTCTGAAGACAAATTCACTACACTTGCGAAAATAAAAACCTGCAATTTCAAATAACTTATAAATGTTTTAATATTCCGGTAGGTCCTTCGTTTATTTTCATATAAAAACCAATAAACAAATTAAACTTGTATAATATGAATTTTATTTCTGACATTAACGAAAATAAAATGTGCGATTTCAAATAAACTATTAAGGTTTTAATATTCCAGTAGGCTTTTCGTTTATTTTTATGTATAAACAAAATAAACTTGCATAACATGAATTTTATTTCCGATGACATTTTAATATTCCGGTAGGCCTTTCGTTTATTTTCATGTATAAACAAATAAACAAATTAAACTTGTATAAGATGAATTTTATTTCCAATGACACTTGCAAAAATAAAAACGTGCGATTTCAAATAAACTATAAAGGTTTTAATATTCCAGTAGGCCTTTCGTTTATTTCTGATGACAAATTAACCATACTAACAAAAATAAAAAATGTGCGATTTCAAATAAACTATAGAGCTGTCGGTATTCTGATAAGTAAAAAAATTAAATTTGCATAATATTAATTTTATTTCTGATGACAAATTAACCACACTAAGGCATTAGCCACAATTTGTATTAACCAGTATTGTTTAAAGTTCTTAAAAGATAATACAAACATAATATTATATAGCATTGTTTTATTTTATATAAATTGTAGATGCTATTTCAAATAAACTATAGGGCTGTCGGTATTCTGATAAGTAAAAAAAATCAAATTTGCATAATATTAATTTTATTTCTGATAACAAATTAACTGCACTAAAAATGTGCGATTTCAAATAAACTATAGAGCTGTCGGTATTCTGATGACTTTTTGTTTATTTTTATGCATAAAAAAATTAAACTTGCATAATATGACTTTTAATTTTAATTTTATTCACTATTATGGAATGTTGATTAATTAACTGCTAACAAAATCAATGTTGTCAAAGGAAAACCTGTCATCGGGATTTCAATTATATTATGTGCCGGATACAATTTATATAATCTAATGAAATTGTATCCAGTACAAAATATAATTGAAATCCCAATAACGGGTTTTCCCTTGACAACACTCAAATAAGATCTGACTAAAATCTATAAATAAGTCATGCTTTCGAGCATACATGAGCAGATTTTACTCCTTCGCTCAAAAAAAATCATATATCATACTTTTTCGAATTACATTAGTTTATTAGACTTTCGCTTCGTTCATACTTTGATTTAATATTTATTCATTTACCGTCATTCCATTTTAAAGGTTGTATTATATAAAGCAATGTTTCTCTTTGCTTTCGCTTCTTTTAATAAAATAAACCGAACAATCGATATTTCAATCATACACAATTTTGTTATTTTTTTTTGGCCTTTTTGACAAAATGTATAGAAGAAATTCCTATAAAATTAACATAGTACCCAAACGTCGTTCTATTTCACCACCTAGGTCTTCTCGCCGAAACCATCATTTAACACCAATGCCACTACAGAGAAATTGAAGCCGGATTCGATCGACAACACCTGCTAAACGAAGCCGTCGAAGCGCAAGTCGAAGATCTAGATCTAGGTCTAGGTCTCCTTCGTATGACAGAAGTTATAAATGTTCACGGCGTCATTCTAAATCTCCTAATGAAAGAGATTCTGGTAATTTGTATGGCTATATAAAGCCATTTTTATTTTTATTATAAGCCTTTCGATAGATCGATATGTCTGATGAAATTTTTTTATAGAGTTAGATTTTTTAAAACAAGCGGTGTATTCCTTAACAAACCAAGTTAAGGATCTTAAAGCTCGAACATCAGCTCCAGTAACTCCAAATGTGCGTTCTGACAATGTCTATTATAAAAACAGCGGTCCTGAAGATGCTAATGGTTCCACCGGACTTTCTTGTCCATTCAATGATATTGGTCTTTCTAAACTTGAAGACCCAAATCCTGACTCTGACATACAAAACAAGAGCCAGAAACAATCAACTACTACCACCGAAATTCAAAGAAAGGGAAAGCAGAAACAACAGAATGATGATGAAGCCAATAATAATAATCAGCAAAAACCATCAGTAAGCCCGGAACCACCTACCGGATATGCAAGAAAGTCACATGAATTGTTGGAAAATATGGATGAAGAACAGTATAAACTGTTTCATGTATGTAATGTTATAATTTATAAGTAAAAAAAAGCTGTCGATTAAATGATTGTTTAATTGAATATAGGATGAGGTAATTCAAATTTTAAACGGCCTTGAAGATACTTTGAGTCTTGATGCAAAAAAAACATGGTCGGAAATCTCACGTCACGTGAACAAAATTATTATACCAGTAATTGCCAAAGCTTTGGAAGGCTGATTTAGGTATAAATTAATTGAGATAAAGTACATCCTCCAAAACCTTCAATGTCATCGCCATGAAAAATGGACTATCGATCAAGATCTGGAGAAGTCAAAAGCTAACAAAAGGTGGAAAGGAATAAATACATGCTGTGGTGAAGTAAGTGGTTTTTTTATACAAATAAATATTGTGTTACCGGTATTAGTTATAGATTATTGAATAACCATTTGCGAACTGATCCATGTTTAATTTATAGAAAATGAGGCGACGAGTCCGAGGTCTTAATCATCTGATTAATACCAACAATAAAATCTCAATGATCTTGTCCCTAATATTAATTGGGATGACTTTAAAGCTAATATTGAAGTTATAATTAACGAAAGAGACTTTCATTCAGATGAAGTTTCAGAAACTGATGCAGAAAGAGCGAATTCAGAACGACGATTAAAAATTCGTCTGATAAACAAAAAGAAAAATGATCGTCATGTAATTCGCGTTTATAACAAACCATGGAGGTCTCAAAGGGTAAGTATTTATTATTATAATTGTAATTTATTAAATTTTTTTATAATATTTCTTTTATTTTATAATACAATAAGGTTAGAAAAATTCTTCGACTTGCTGATGAAATGGAAGAAAAAACTTCTCACATTAAATGCCAAAGAAAATGATGGTATAGCGACGTAAATTGGTCAGATAAATCCAAACTACCTCTAGAAGCTCCAGACTGGACTATTTCAGTTTCTTATCATTCCGATGAAGAAGCTAATGATGAAGAGGAAGTTGATGAAACCGCCTCTGCAAGCGGTGGTCACAGTAACTATGGTAATAGAGTTGGAAATAGAAGCAGAAGTAGAAATAGAAGTAGAAGTAGTAGTGGAAATGGAAGCAACGATAGTAACGGCAGTGGAAATGGAAGTAGCGATGGTAACGGCAGTGGTAGTGGAAGTGGTGGTGGAAATGGTAATGGAGTGGAAGTGGCAGTGGAAATGGTAATGGTAATGGAAGTGGCAGTGGAAATGGTAATGGTAATGGAAGTGGCGGTGGAAATGGTAATAGTAATGGCAATGGACGTGGCAATAAGCAAATTGAAGAAGGAGGTGTTGCTACATCAGGCGGTGAAGATCTGGACAGTAATTAGATCGAAGAAGAAATTTCTCTAAATCGCAATGCTTAATTTTAGAAAATATTATAGATCTTTGTAATATTCTTTTAGATATAGCAATATGTAAATGCATTAAAGTTATATTTCGATACAATTGCTTCAATAAAACAAACATTATAACATTTATATCAGTATATAAATATATTGAGTAAACATATAAACCATAGCCCTGTCAGATATAACGATATATATCTTAATTAATCCTGAAGAGTATCCGGTTTTCTTGCAATTTAGATCAAAATAAGATACATATCATGTATGTTAATAGGCCTACCGGTATATCGATTTTAAATCTAAATGTTCCCGATAAGTCTCTTATTTCAAACAGGAATTTGGCGGAAATAAGAGACTAATCAGGAACATTTAGATTTAAAATCAATATATCGGTAGGCCTATTAACATACATGATATTTATCTTAATTAATCCTGAAGAGTATCCGGTTTTCTTGCAATTTAGATCAAAATAAGATACATATCATGTATGTTAATAGGCCTACCGGTATATCGATTTTAAATCTAAATGTTCCCGATAAGTCTCTTATTTCAAACAGGAATTTGGCGGAAATAAGAGACTAATCAGGAACATTTAGATTTAAAATCGATATACCGGTAGGCCTATTAACATATATGATATATATCTTAATTAATCCTGAAGAGTATCCGGTTTTCTTGCAATTTAGATCAAAATAAGATATATATCATGTATGTTAATAGGCCTACCGGTATATTGATTTTAAATCTAAATGTTTCTGATTAGTCTCTTATTTCCGCCAAATTTCTGTTTGAAATCAGAAACTAATCAGGAACATTTAGGATTTTCCTTCTAGTAATTTTCTATATGGGTATCATATTGATATAAAGGGCCTATCGGGAACCCGATTGTTGTCTGATATGGTTTCATTCAACCTGTGTAAAGTTTAAAAACTTTTAAATTATTTTAGAATAATTCGAAAATATAGCATAAAACTTAATAAAAGTAAATATTTTCATATGATAAAATATTAAAATTAAATGCTGTGATATTCATAGTACTAAACTAATTCGAACTAATTCGAATTGATTAAACTTTGATAAAATTAAAGTATTTAATTTATTAAGACAAATAAAAAAATATATTAAATAAAAATCAAAATAATAATATTATAAATATAAAATTAACTATAACATAAAAAAGAATAAAAAATAAAAATATATAAAAATGTTTAAAATAAAAAATAAGATATATATAATATAAAATAAAAAAAATATAAAAACGTAATAGTAATAAAAAAAACAATATATATATATGTAATAAAATAAAAAAATATAAAAATGTATATAAAAAAAACAAATGCATAAAGAAATAAAAAAAGTAAAAAAAATTATTATTTTATTCGTGATGATCAGCATCTTCAGAATGAGATTGTGTTGGTGGGAGGCTTGAAGATAAGAAAGGTACAGGCAGATTATCCTGGCTTGGTAGAATGCGGATTATCCTGGCTTTGTACGAGATGTTGTAAATTGTCTTGATATGATTCGGATATATGTGAATAGTGAGGAAAATTAGGACTTTGTGCAACTCTTGCTTGTTTGCCCTTTTTAGTAGTGCAGGATGTGGTGGGAGCCCTCTTATGTTTTCGACCCCGCTTACTAGACGATGAAATAACTTCAACTTGTTCATCTTCCGTTAAAGAATTCTCATCGTCAGTAGCAGGGGAGCGACAAGTAGTGCCTTCTATTAACTATCCTATTTAATTAAATTTACAAATATTAGAATTATTTTACGTATATTTAAATAATTTAAATATAATTAATTATATATTACTTACTGTGTTTTTATTTAGTTTATTTTTAATTATTTTATCGCTCATAGTGAGCTTTTTATAATGTTCGTTTAGCAATATTTGGCATACTGTTATTGTGTATGCCAATTGCATATTGGTGGGTATAGCAGCTGGCCATGCCCTTGCAAGTATGTGTGTAAAGTAGATCTCGTTGGCATTATTTTCATTTATGGGTTTGAAAAGCTTTCTATAGTATAATTTTGTTTTATCAGATTGCTTCTATACTATAATAGTTTGCGGTATAGCGTTTGTGTTAATTGGGTCTAAGAGGGTCTCCCCAAAAACAGCAAAAACTGATTCCTTAATTTTCGAAGAAACTCAACTTCTGCAAGTTCGATGTGAGATAGGAGCTAAAAAATAAATTTATGTGAATGAATTTAAAGCAGTTTGAATTAGTTCGAAATACATTGATATTTTAAGAAACAATATTAAAAAAACGAAATTGCAATAATTTAACACAATGCGAATATAATCGAATTTATGAAAAAATTTACAGGTTTTGCGAGTTTATCTTCATAATATGTATTCCAATTTCTATCATCTATTTCTTTATAGAATTTTGCTTCATTTTCTAGGAGGTATTCCTCAGTTTTAGTCTTAAATTGTTCCTCTGTAAGGTAAATATTTTTTGCAATTAGTCGTTTAGCTATTGCTGCACAAGTTTGCTATTATAAAATAAAATATTATAAACTTAGATTAAATTAATTATAAACATTTTATATAACTGATAAAAATAATAATTACTTTAACGAATTTTGTTTCATTTGAAAAATTAAGATCTTCCGACATACAACTATCCATATTCAAAATCTTTCGCTCCAATCTATCAACTTTTTCAGATAGCCCAATAAGCATATTCTTAATTTTAGCCAAAGTAATTTGTTCTTAAATTATTTTAAATAATCGATTAATTTAAAAATATTATAAATAGAAATTAATGAAATAAAAAAAATTATATTATTGAATTTCAACCATCGAAGTAGAGTTTTGGAGAATAATGAGATCCTGAGCCAATAGTTTCAATAGGCTGCGCAGCAGCCCCCTCAGAATCTGGTGGAGGTACAACTCTAACAGCTGACATTTTTAAAAAATCTTCACGCTGTTTAGCATACATTTTTTCACTTTTTCCTAATTTTCGAGTAGATATTTGCGTATATAATATGTATATAATATATAATAATATAAAGATATATAATAAAAAATGAAATAAAGAAAAATGTGAAAGGTTTTAGTTATATTAAAGATTAAGTAGAAAATGTAATAAATGAGATACGGAATGTGTATGGAAGAGAGATTTAATGTGTCAAATGAAGTTGATAGAAAAATTACAAAGAAAAAGATAGGGAAATTAGGTTTATTTAAATATTTTCAAGATAATTTTAAAGTAATCAAATTATTTCGCATATATCAAGTATCTTTAATTATTTTTTATTAACTACAAATATATATATATATTAAATATATTAGAAAATTTTTGCTATTCTCGTTTAATGTTTTTAATAACTCCTGATTACTTCAAAGTAAATTTGATGTTAAAACAATGCGCAATAAAGCGACTTCCTTAAATGTATTAGCCCCTATCAAATTATAACCTTTTATACTATATTTAGAATAAGTGAAATATTTTAAATAAATTAATCTGCTTGAAATCAACCGATGTCCATTTATAGAAAATTTCACGAAAATGCATATTGTGCATTATTTTATTGTTATATAGAAGCATTCAAGATTTTTATGTAATCAGGTTTTCAATATATTTATAAGTACTACTAAAGTAATTGATATGTAAGGGATTTATTAGAAGCGAAAAAAAATAAAAATTTACCTTTTTAGCCATTCAATCATTGGCCCAATAAATTATAAGCTTTAATAACTCCTGACCACTTCAAATTAAATTAAAACAATGCACAATACAGCAACTTGCTTAAATGTATTAGCCCTTATCAAACTATTATTCTTTTAACCTTTTATTACTATATTTAGGATAAGCAAAATACTTTTCAAGTGATATTCATTAATAGAAAATTTCACGAACATGCATTATTCTATGATTATATAGAAGCATTCTAGATTTTTATGTAATCAGGTTTTTTCAATATATTTATAAGTACTAAAGTAATTAATATGCAAGGGGTTTAGGGGCATCCATAAATAACGTTATGTACCCCCTCATAGTAGCACTGGACCCCCCCTACTATATAAAAAAATTTTTCAAAATCCGTATATTTATATATATAATTTTACAAAAACTTGAATATATTGTGACACAGTAATCCGATTTGGATGATTTAGGTACCATTCGATTCGTCTCAGTAAGACGAATCCAATTATACCAAAATCATTTCATTTGGATCACTGGATCAATAGTTATTCACAAAAACTACTGTATTGATTTTTTAGTAATTTTATAAAAAAGCATAATAACCAATAGTATTTGGCCAATAAAATTTGATCCAGTAATCCAAATGAAATGAAATTGATACCATTCGACTCCTCTCATTGAGACGAATCGAATGGTACCAAAATCATTAAATTTGGACTGCTGGTTCAAGTTTTAGCCAATTTTTCTAAAAAATTCTGTTATATTTTTTTGACCCCCTACTTATTGAGAAAAACATTATTGTTCGTCCAACCCCCTTCTTGTATTACGTTATTTATGGATGCCCCCTTATTTGAAGCGAAAAAAAGCAAAATTTTTACCTTTTTGCAAGTCAATCGTTGGCCTAATAAATTATAAGCTTTAAAATATTTGCACGTTTGTGAAATTAATAATAATCATAACTAAATCATATAGATATAGATGGTAGTGAACTTGAAAATTCAACTAATTGAGAATTATTTCAAATTGTTGCAAATATTATAGAAAAATTTAATATCAAAATTAAATATTTTATTAAATAATGAATGACTTTGAATAAATTAGAATTAAAAGCTTGGAATTTAATCGAATTGTATTTAAACTCTATCATTTTTTTATAATACATTTCATTCCGCTTAGATGTTATTCGAAATTTCATTATTTAATAATAAATATTTTACCTCAATATTTGAAGTAAATAAATATAATTCTATTTATTTCGAAATATTTCGAATTTATTTCACATTAGTTTACACTTACTGTTTACCGTTTGGTTTTTGATTACTTTGTTTATTACTGTCAATGGTCTCATAACGTTGCGAAAAAGATTTATTTAATTAATTATTAGACCTACGATTAAATTCTAAAAAGATCAAAATTTTACCTATTAAAACTTTTTTATTTGCTTTTAATAAGCCCTTACATATCAATAAATTTAGTATGAATAAAGGTTGTTTATATATATACTTAAAAATTTTAATTTATTGCACAACATTTAAAATAATTTTAAAATTTATTTCGAAAATACTAATTTTGTAGTGATTAAAAATAAGATCAATAGACAGTATATAAAACCAAAAATGTAAAATATTTCAAATTTTTTAACACACTAAATAAATTAAAGATAAAAATATTTTGAATATTTAATTGTAATTTTCCTATCCATCTTATTTGATATAATAAACATTTTAAATCAATTTATTTCAAATTAATGTAAACTTATGCTCATATTTAAGTTTATAAAAAGAATTCATGAATAGTCTAATTTAAATTTCTAAAATATTGATGGTTAGTTTAATCAGAGTTGGTATGAATGGAATTCGGACAATGGAAATCTGTTCGATATTCATTGTCCAAATGTCCGATCAAAAGCAATGGACATAGAATTGGACATATAAGATATTATTAAATGAAGCCATTCTTTAAAAGATTAGTATGTATGTATGTCTGATAATGAGGCGCAATTTTTTTATAATAATTATTGTTACGAAGGGATGGTGCATGCACGTTCCATCAATACGTTTAAGTTTTGTTCCATAGTGTCCAGTTTAGAAACATTTCATATGATCGATTTATATGTATCGGCTAGTGGGAAATTCGATTTTTTTTTCATATGAATGTTTTGAACAAATAGCAAAAAGTTTCGATTCCCAAGCTAGAAATAAAAATAAAATAATCAATAAACGTATCTACACTAAATTAATCTATATAAATTAATTTTTTATACAAATTAGCATCGGAATATCATGGACATTGGAAAATTGTCTGAATTGTCCTATGCAACGTGATCGGAATTGTTTAATGACAACCATAGCTGCACCACATTGAACATCAGAATTGAATAGGACAATTCAGAAATGTCTGATGTCTGATAAAAAACCACCGGATATATAACTTGCACAACCCTGAGTTTAATAATTCATTACTCCATTTTTCAATGTATTTAATATTTATTATTATTTTTTACATTTACTATATATTACATTATTATATAGTATTATTACAAATATTTTAAACACTTTCGCACTTTATCGTATCTAATTCTATTACTATATACAAAAAACTAGCCCTATGCACTTATTTTCACTCACTCCACAGTTAGCTATTATCTTTGCTTCTTTGTTTTCTATTGTTTCGCTTTGACTACTATTTTTGTTTTGGCTATAATTTTCATTTCACTCTCTTTTTCTAAATACTTCAAAGTGAAAAAAATAAAAAAATATTTCTCAGAAGTGTTGGTGTTCTTGCAAAACGTTGAAGAAACCTAGTATATACTTGCAAAGTCCAGAAAAGGTGTCAGGAATTCGCAAAGTGTCGAAGAAGTCAGGAATAAATAAAATAAATTAAAAATTAAAAAAAATAAGTAAAAAAAAATGAAAAAACATAAAAAAAAATAAATGATGTCCCATATCTTTATTTTTCTGAAGTAGGAGTTCACGTTCTTGCAAATTCAGAAATTGCAAAAGGTTCTTGCAAAATGCCAAAAATGTCGTGAAGTGCCAAAAAGTCTGGGTTGGTTTTCTTGCAAAGTGCTAGAAAGTAAGGGTTCTGTTCTCACAAAGTGCCGAAATAAAATAAATTAATAAAAAAATTTTTAAAAATAAACCAAAAAAAACAAAACCAAAAAACACGAACCGAAAAAATAAATAAAGCGAAACCTTGCAAGAACTTGCAAAAACTTACATGATCTTTATAATTTGTCTACACATATTTATCTATAGCAGACTTTAACAGATTCTCATCGGGATAAATCGCTACTTGAATAATTTCTTTTGCAAAAAATTTGTGAAAACTTGTGAAAACTTGTGCCCATTTCTTTAAAGAAGCGTTCCCGAAAATTTAGAAATTGCTAGGAAAATCGGTTGTGTGTTCTTGAAAGTTTCAGAAGTCATAGTTAATGCGCAAAGTTTCGAAAGATTTTTATTTTTTTTGTAAAGTGTCGAAATAAAAATAAAATAAAAAATTAAAAAATAAAATAAAAAAAATTTGAAAAAAATAAATAAAAACAAAAAAAACAAACTGAAAACAAAAAATGAAATGAAAATAAAAAACGAAATAAAAACAAAAATGTGAAAAATATAGAAAATTAAACAAAAGATCTAATCTGATCTTGTAGTACAGAATTTGAACATCATTGAACTATTTCAACTTATTTTGAAAAATCAGTCTAATGCATGATCCAGGTTACAAATCTATTGATCCTGCTTGGTTTCCTAGTCCTAAAATATTTTGAAAGCAGATCGAAATATTTTATAACATATTTCGAAATATTTCGAAATTACTTTCGCAATATTTTGAAAATTTGATATTTCGAAATATTTCAAAATTTATTACGTAATATTTTGCTTATATTATGGTTCGTAAGATCTTACGTAAGATTACGCTATTATAAATTTGCTGATGTACGAATCATTGCTATATAGTATTATATATTAAGGGTAGAGTCCAATGTTGATCATTTTCATATAAAATTGATATACGAAAAAATTTTACATAGGTATTACAAAAACGCCACATATAAAAATTTTTTAAATTGCAATCAATTTTAATCAAAAATTGTTGGCGCATAGATCAAATCCTTCCTTTTATAGTAGTGAAACTTTAAACGCTTGTACTATTTAAAAAAATCTATATTTATTTATCATAAAGTTCTCTGTAGTGACCCCAAATTCTCTGTAGTGACACAAAATCAATGATCCTGATTGGTTTATATTATATGATTTTTGTAACCAATTTGTAATACCCGATCTTTAAACATGTGTTTCTCTGTAAGGATTTAACCAATTTTAATAATTTTACTACCGTTAGANCTTAAAAAAGCAGATTCTAATGCCACTTTTAGTACATTTTTAACGATTGCCTTATGGGCACTTCTGTTTGTTAATGTGTTTGTGTTAAATCTTCTGAATGGAATTCGGACAATGGAAATCTGTTCGATATTCATTGTCCAAATGTCCGATCAAAAGCAATGGACATAGAATTGGACATATAAGATAACTTCCTTGTATTTGGTTAATCACATGATATTAAATCACTTCATATAATTAGTTGTTTAAGCAATAGAATTGCATCTGCAATCAACAAAGTTTTAGTCAATCATAATAATAAAGAGTTTACTATACCCACTTTTATTTATTAAGCGTTCTATTGAACTTCATTAATAAAGTCATACATTTATTAATAAACCAACTCTTTTCAGCGAAATAATCATTTACATATGTTAATTATATGATGTAGTCTTGAGTTGATTTCCAAAATATATGTTAACGATCTTAAAATTTTATTAAATGAAGCCATTCTTTAAAAGATTAGTATGTATGTATGTCTGATAATGAGGCGCAATTTTTTTATAATAATTATTGTTACGAAGGGATGGTGCATGCACGTTCCATCAATACGTTTAAGTTTTGTTCCATAGTGTCCAGTTTAGAAACATTTCATATGATCGATTTATATGTATCGGCTAGTGGGAAATTCGATTTTTTTTTCATATGAATGTTTTGAACAAATAGCAAAAAGTTTCGATTCCCAAGCTAGAAATAAAAATAAAATAATCAATAAACGTATCTACACTAAATTAATCTATATAAATTAATTTTTTATACAAATTAGCATCGGAATATCATGGACATTGGAAAATTGTCTGAATTGTCCTATGCAACGTGATCGGAATTGTTTAATGACAACCATAGCTGCACCACATTGAACATCAGAATTGAATAGGACAATTCAGAAATGTCTGATGTCTGATAAAAAACCACCGGATATATAACTTGCACAACCCTGAGTTTAATAATTCATTACTCCATTTTTCAATGTATTTAATATTTATTATTATTTTTTACATTTACTATATATTACATTATTATATAGTATTATTACAAATATTTTAAACACTTTCGCACTTTATCGTATCTAATTCTATTACTATATACAAAAAACTAGCCCTATGCACTTATTTTCACTCACTCCACAGTTAGCTATTATCTTTGCTTCTTTGTTTTCTATTGTTTCGCTTTGACTACTATTTTTGTTTTGGCTATAATTTTCATTTCACTCTCTTTTTCTAAATACTTCAAAGTGAAAAAAATAAAAAAATATTTCTCAGAAGTGTTGGTGTTCTTGCAAAACGTTGAAGAAACCTAGTATATACTTGCAAAGTCCAGAAAAGGTGTCAGGAATTCGCAAAGTGTCGAAGAAGTCAGGAATAAATAAAATAAATTAAAAATTAAAAAAAATAAGTAAAAAAAAATGAAAAAACATAAAAAAAAATAAATGATGTCCCATATCTTTATTTTTCTGAAGTAGGAGTTCACGTTCTTGCAAATTCAGAAATTGCAAAAGGTTCTTGCAAAATGCCAAAAATGTCGTGAAGTGCCAAAAAGTCTGGGTTGGTTTTCTTGCAAAGTGCTAGAAAGTAAGGGTTCTGTTCTCACAAAGTGCCGAAATAAAATAAATTAATAAAAAAATTTTTAAAAATAAACCAAAAAAAACAAAACCAAAAAACACGAACCGAAAAAATAAATAAAGCGAAACCTTGCAAGAACTTGCAAAAACTTACATGATCTTTATAATTTGTCTACACATATTTATCTATAGCAGACTTTAACAGATTCTCATCGGGATAAATCGCTACTTGAATAATTTCTTTTGCAAAAAATTTGTGAAAACTTGTGAAAACTTGTGCCCATTTCTTTAAAGAAGCGTTCCCGAAAATTTAGAAATTGCTAGGAAAATCGGTTGTGTGTTCTTGAAAGTTTCAGAAGTCATAGTTAATGCGCAAAGTTTCGAAAGATTTTTATTTTTTTTGTAAAGTGTCGAAATAAAAATAAAATAAAAAATTAAAAAATAAAATAAAAAAAATTTGAAAAAAATAAATAAAAACAAAAAAAACAAACTGAAAACAAAAAATGAAATGAAAATAAAAAACGAAATAAAAACAAAAATGTGAAAAATATAGAAAATTAAACAAAAGATCTAATCTGATCTTGTAGTACAGAATTTGAACATCATTGAACTATTTCAACTTATTTTGAAAAATCAGTCTAATGCATGATCCAGGTTACAAATCTATTGATCCTGCTTGGTTTCCTAGTCCTAAAATATTTTGAAAGCAGATCGAAATATTTTATAACATATTTCGAAATATTTCGAAATTACTTTCGCAATATTTTGAAAATTTGATATTTCGAAATATTTCAAAATTTATTACGTAATATTTTGCTTATATTATGGTTCGTAAGATCTTACGTAAGATTACGCTATTATAAATTTGCTGATGTACGAATCATTGCTATATAGTATTATATATTAAGGGTAGAGTCCAATGTTGATCATTTTCATATAAAATTGATATACGAAAAAATTTTACATAGGTATTACAAAAACGCCACATATAAAAATTTTTTAAATTGCAATCAATTTTAATCAAAAATTGTTGGCGCATAGATCAAATCCTTCCTTTTATAGTAGTGAAACTTTAAACGCTTGTACTATTTAAAAAAATCTATATTTATTTATCATAAAGTTCTCTGTAGTGACCCCAAATTCTCTGTAGTGACACAAAATCAATGATCCTGATTGGTTTATATTATATGATTTTTGTAACCAATTTGTAATACCCGATCTTTAAACATGTGTTTCTCTGTAAGGATTTAACCAATTTTAATAATTTTACTACCGTTAGAATCAGAAAAACCTATTCTACAATTTTTTTTAGAAATTAAAGTAGTTTACTTAATATAATATTTTTTAATTTTAAAAAGAAAAAAATTTTACCATTTGTTTTATATATAATTTGCAAATAGTGTACTCTACCCTTAAACTTGATATATGTAGAGTTTGTGCATTATATAACGTGTGTAATAAAGATTTAGACTTGATATAACTCACCAAACTTTTTTCTTATTGAAGTAAAAGTTCATATTTAATTGAAGTAAAAGATCATATTTATAGCATAAAAAGGTTTAGACTTGGTATTTAGATTTATATTCAGTTGTGTGACTTATTAAATATTTGTAGGATTAATATATTTGTAATCATGGTTACTGTAACCATATTTTATAAAATTGTTAATAACTCAAAATCTTACTAGGGTAACTCCTGTTGTACTACTAACAAAAAATGCTCCTCTCGCGATTTTGTAATAATATTAATATTAATCCTAACCCATACTTTAACCAATTTTAATTTAACCCTAACCCTAACTCTAACTTTAACATTACTCTAACCCTAACCCTAACTATATTACATCTGGGCTTAGTTATGGGCCTGGCTACAAAAAATTTATTGTAACCTATGGTTACAAATATATTAACCCATATTTGTAAAGCTTGAAAATATAGTTTTTTCATCAAACTACATGTTACTATAAATTAGGTCAATGCGTAGCATTGTATGTCCGAAGCCAATATTTTAAATAGGAAAAATAAATTTGTCGCACTCATGACATGTCACACCCCTGTTTCGACCAATCAAATTACACGATTTTATAGACAAAAAATTTTATTTTTTAAAAATTTAAAATTTTACTTAATAAAGTGTAAAATATATATAAAATAGCATATATATAATGTAAAATTTTATTTTGAACAAGTTTTTCTAAGTCATAAAGATAAGGTTGTCTTACTGTTGTTTTAGTAAAAAAACATTTTATAAGAAAAATTAAAAATTTCCAAAGTTAGCACATATAAAACTTTTTTTTTACTAAAACAATCTACTATTTTAACTTAGAAAAAGTTGTTTAGCGTAAAATTTTACATGTAATACTTAAATATAAATATAGATTATTTTAGTAAAAAAAAGTTTTATATGTGCTAACGATCGAAATTTTTGATTTTTCTTATAAAAAGTTATTTTTTTACTAATACAATCTATCTTTATGACTTAGAAAAGTTGTTTAGAATAAAATTTTACATTATATATTTTGATATCGCTTATTTATTTTTACATTTTACTAGTAAAATTTTTAATTTTTAAAACTTAAAATTTTTTGTCTACAAAATCGTGCGATTTGATTGGTCAAAATCAGGGTGCAACATGTCACGGGTGCAACAAATTTCTATTCTCTTTTAAATATATACTATATATTTAATATCAATAGACAATATAAGTTGATTACGTATTTGTTATTGTTTTTGTTGATCAGTTGAATATATTTGGTTGTGCATCATATGATGTAGCTGGACAAACTGACAGCCATTTTTTTCATTTTGCACAAACATATAGTGTCCTCCACTTTGCTCTGGACAATAAATAAACACATAGATTATTACACGTTAAAACAGCCCTTTTTTGAAATTTTTTGAAAATTGATTTTCAAATTTATATAAATTTTGACATGATTGATATTTTTCAATTATAAATGAAGGTTGATTTGTATAATAAAAAATCAAGATAATTGTAAAAGAAATTACATAAGGCCGCATAAGGCCAACACATTACATGATTGCCGATATCACCTGTTATATTTAACTAATCAAAATTGTGAAATTCAATTAATCCTGGATCAGTCCGAAAATCAAAACAAATGATTAAACTCAATTATCTCAAAATAAATTATATGTAAAAAAGTACTGTTTTAATATGTAATACCCCACATGGTTAACAATTATTGCAGTTTTGAGATTCTTTATACGTTTAATGCTTATTGTTGATCAAAGCATTATCTGAAATATTTATTCGACTTATTAATTTATTAATATTAGATAGCTGCATAACGTTATCGCATTAGACCAGAAATAAAAAACCTTGATAGTGGTTAAATTTGAATGCTTAAGATGATAAAGAAAATGCAGTTTATTCTTGGCTCAATTAGCCATTGTTACAGTAGGGAGGGGAGGCCTTCTTTTACTCCTTACTATAACAACGACACGGCTACAGGGATCCTTTATCGGTTTATAGTGGTGTCAAAGAGGTAGGTATAATTCCTTAATCTGTAAGAAATTATACTCTTCTCTAAGGGCAGTTCGGTATAGTATTCAATGAGGAATTATCAATTTGACTATTACTTAATAATAAACTTGGTGTTGTTAAGATAAATAGTTTCTTTATTAATAATCTAGGATAGGGCTATCCTTAGGTTTCTGTTCCTAAGAAATCCCAGTACAAGATGTATA
>QKWP01000719.1:93161-125590 GCA_003550325.1 Gigaspora rosea | reverse complement strand
CTCGGCAAACAAACTGATTGTTAAGAACTTGTAGGTCTTCTGGTCTATTTGGTTTCTTGCAGTGACAGCAGTGATGGGTATGCCTTGTACTAAAGTTATACATTCGACGGGCTTCAATATCATCTGGATTACATCCACATTGGCAAATTCGGTTCTGTTCCTTAAGGGCTCCAAAAGAACTTAATGGCAATATGTCCAGTTGCTCTACAGGTATGACAAATATTTTCAGTGCAGTTTCTGTACAATTGGTTATTACCATTGCAGGTACGGCAAGAGGTCCGCTTTGGTACTTGTTGTGGGCAGTGGACAGCAATATGTCCATCCTGTCGACAACGATTACAACGGTTAGTAGGGCAGTTGGCAAAGAGGTGTTCAGGTGATCCACAATTGCCACATACATGAGGGTTAGGAGGGACACGTTTCCTATGTCTGGGTTGGTAAATAATCTATGGGTTGGCATCATCATCAGAGGTAGAGGTAATATCTGGTTCTTGTGTAGTAATAAAAGCATAAGCTTCTTGAGGGACTAAGTATTCCTGTTCATAAGTGTCTAATTCAGCAGGGTCAGTAACAGTAGGTTGTGAAGGTAATAGTTGGTTGCTTTCATAGGAGGTAGGGATAGTATATTTCTTGTTTTTCCATTTAAAAAAGTAGCATCCATTTTTCCAATTGTAACTGGCTTCAACTTTCTTTAACTAGTTATTTCCAAGCAATAATGAATAAGAGGTGGCAGGAACTACTTCAAGGGTAATAGGAACAATAGCACCATCTATTTCTATAGGTAAGTCTCGAATAATTTCCAAAGGACGAGAAGGGGTTCCAGTAGCAGGTATGATAAGGCTAAGAGAGGCTTGTTCTATTTTTAATCCTAGATCTTGGACTAGTTGGTGTGTGATCATACTGATGGAGACTCCACTGTTAATAATAGCTTCTTGTGGTTTCTGATTAATTTTAACATTACATTTGACAGGTGTAGTATAAGCAGATGTCTAGATCAAGTTAGCAGTTTTAGCTTCTTTGTACAAGTAAGAAGATAGAGCAGTACGAATAGAAGGGTTGTCTAGAAATGTTTCCCATTTCTGTGGGTTGAGAGGTTGGTTGGCAGTAGCAGTAGAAGGAGTTCCATCAAGATAATTAACATTCCTATAGTATGGTGAGGGAGTTCGGTTGCTAGGTCTCCAAGAAGAAGATCGGTCTCGACTTCTAAAGCGGTAGTCATCTCGATCATTATGATTATCTCTATTTTTAGAGCGGCTTCGGTCTCTATTATAATAATCTCGGTCCCTATTATCTTAACTTCTAGATCTGTTTCTATAAGAGTCACGTCGATAGTTGTTATTGTTGGATTGTCTGTTTCTTCCTTGTTCATTACTTTGATTCTTCTTTTTAAGATAACAATGTGCAATAAAGTGTCCGGTTCGACCACAATAATGGCAGGTAGGAGGTTGTTTGATTGGATTGGCTTGTTTAAAAGGATTAGCATAGTTCACAAAGAGGCTAGCACATCAGCAAATTTATAATAGCGTAATCTTACGTAAGGTCTTACGAACCGTAATATAAGCAAAATATTACGTAATATATTTCGAAATATTTCGAAATATCAATATTTCGAAATATTACGAAAGTAATTTTGAAATATTTCGAAATATATTACGAAATATTTTGAACCCTTTCAAAATATGTTACGAAATATTTCGAACCCTTTCAATTATTTTAGGACTAGGAAACCAGGCTGGATCAGTAGATCTGTAACCTGGATTGCGCATTAGACTGATTTTTCGAAATAGTTCGAAATAGTTCGATAATGTTCAAAATCTGTACTACAAGATCAGATTAGATCTTTTGTTTATAATTAAATCTTCTATTTTGTTTTTTTTTGCTTTTTTATTTTCGTTCCTTTTCGTTCCTTGTGTTCCTTTTCGTTTCATTTTTTGTTTTCGTTTGTTTTTTCATTTTATTTTATTTATTTATTTTTTAATTTTTTTATTTTATTTTTATTTCGGCACTTTACAAGAAAAACAAACACTTTTTGAAACCTTGCGCATGCCAACTACGACTTCCGACACATTCAAGAACACACCCCCAGCAATTTCTAAATTTTCAAAAACACTTCTTTGGAGAAATGGAGAAATGGTTACAAGTTTTCGCAAGTTTTCGCAAGTCTTCGCAAGTTTTTGCAAGTTTTTGCAAGGCTTCGCTTCATTTATTTTTTCGTTTCGTGTTTTTTGTTTTTGTTTTTTTTTGTTTATTTTTAAAATTTTTTTTATTAATTTATTTCATTTCGGCACTTTACGAGAACAGAACCCTTACTTCCTGGCACTTTGCAAGAAAACCAACCCGGACTTTTTCGGCACTTCGCGACTTTTTTGGAATTTCAGAATTTGCAAGAACGCGAACAGTTTTTGCAAGTTTTTGCAAGTTTTTGCAAGTTCTTGCAAGGTTTCGCTTTATTTATTTTTCGTTTCGTGTTTTTTGTTTTTGTTTTTTTAGTTTATTTTTTAATTATTTTATTTATTTTTATTTTGGCACTTTGCGAGAAAAACTAAAACTTTTCGAAACCTTGCGCATGCCAACTACGACTTTCGACACTTTCAAGAACACATACCAGCAATTTCTAAATTTTCAAGAACGCTTTTTTAGAGAAATAGGCGCAAGTTTTCGCAAGTTTTCACAAGTTTTCGCAAGTTTTTGCAAGTTCTTGCAAAGTTTCGTTTCATTTATTTTTTCGTTTCGTGTTTTTTGTTTTTGTTTTTTTGGTTTATTTTTAAAATTTTTTTATTAATTTATTTTATTTCGGCACTTTGGAGAAAACAAAACTTTTTGAAACCTTGCGCATTCCAACGACGACTTCTGACACTTTCAAGAACACACCTCCAACAATATTTAAATTTTCAAGAACGCGAAATGGCGCAAGTTTTCGCAAGTTTTGCAAGTTTTTGCAAGTTTTTGCAAGGTTTCGCTTTATTTTTTTTTTGTTTCGTGTTTTTTGTTTTTGTTTTTTGGTTATTTTTATTAATTTATTTTATTTCGGCACTTTGCGAGAAAAACAACAACTATTAGAAACCTTGCACATTCCAACGACGACTTCCGACACTTTTAAAAACGATAGAAAACAAAGAAGTGAAGATAATAGCTAACTGTGGAGTGAGCAAAAATAAGTATATAGGTCTAGTTTTTTGTATATAGTAATAGAATTAGATACAGTATAGTGCGAAAGTAGTTTAAAATATTTGTAATAATGTAAAAATAATATGTAATATATAATAAAGTATGTAATATTAATTAAAAATGTATATTTAATAAATGTAAAATATAATATATAATAATAAATAAAAAAATAAAAATGTTATATTAAATTGCGAAAGCGTGCGAAATATTGCGAAAACCTGTAAAAAAGCATGATTATGTGAATATGTATATCGTTTATTTATTTTTTAAAAAATTTTGAAAATTTGCAAAAATTTGCAAATATTGCGAAACAATGCGAAAATATCAAAATCTTACCTCCTGCGCGCATTAGTTTATTGATCTGCATGAGTACGCGACCCCTGTAGGGGGGTAATTTGCATTTTTTTATTTGCAATATATTTCGAAATATTTCGAAATAATAACCGTAATATTACCGTAATATAGCATAATATATTGTGTAATATGCCGTATCAATCATAAGATTTTCGTAATATTACGGGCCGTAATATCCTACGTAAGATTACGTATATATAATTTGCTGATGCAGGTAGTTGCTTCTGGGCAAGGTTAATACTAAGTTGAGCGATTTGTTCAGTTAGTTGTTTAATAGCTTGGTCTGTATCTGTATTAGGAGTTGCTATAAGTTTTCTAGTTTCCCATTTACGAGCAGTTTTCATTGCAGCATCAAGATCAGCAGGTTCGGAGGCTTGTACATTTATAGCAAACTCAGGACGAAGGCCTTGGATAAAGAGTTAGATTACAAAGTCATCAGGGAAGGCTTCGTCAGGGTCAACACGTCGCTTTAGCTTTCTAAACCGGTTAATATAGTCATCAACCGAGTTGGCACATTGTTTGATATCAAAAAGTTGCTTTTGCTACAGAACTTTTTGTTTTGGGGTTACAAATTTGTCTAGAAACAGGTGTTTAAAACTAGTATCTGCATTGTTCTTATCGCTAAAAGCAGTAGGTTTAGTTGCAAGAGAAGAAAACCAGTCTAGAGCAATTCCTTTCAAGTATACAGGAACAAGTTCTAGTTTTCAGGCAGCATTCCATTGATTGGCAACAGCAGCATGCTTAAACTCAGAATACCATTCGAGTGGGTCTTGGGTTCCATCTCTATTAAAGAAATTTACAGGGAGGACGTTCTTTTCAACTCCTCCATGTACAAATGCAGCAGCTAAAGTAGTAATAGCAGTAGCAGCGTCGGTGATAGCTTGTTCAGCCATAATAGGAGGTGGGTTGTCTACAGGTGAGGTTAAGGAAGGTTCTTGGTCGTCTTCACTGGTTTCTTCAGTAGTGTCTGGTAAAAGTCTATCTAAATTAAAAGTAGAGGTAGTTTCAAAGAAATTTTCAAGGTCTACTTCAGCTCGATTAGGTATTACAGTTGTAGGACTTGCAGGTAGGCTAGTATGTTGGAATGAAGGGGTATGAGAACTAGTAACACTATTGTCTTCACTAAAAGGGATAGGTTAAAACCAAAAGGAGTAGTTAAACGTGTTTCAGGAAGGGTAAGAAGAGGTACAGTATTAAAAGTATTGTTAGATCCTTCAACAATAGAATATCCTAAGTCTGGATATTGAGGGTTATAGTTTCTAGTATTGGTGTCTAAATATGGGTCAAAGGTGGTATAGTCTGCAAAATCAAGAGGAGGTAAAGTAGTTCGATGGGTAAAACGTTGGAGAATAGCAAGAGCAATTTCTCTTGGGTTGTCAAGTTCTGTTTGGTATCGGCAGCTAAAAATAATATCTCGAATACAAGCACGGATAGTAGCAGGGTCTCTAGAAGCAGTCAGGCGAACAAAGTTTCCAGTAGTTTGAGAGGTATAGGAATTAGCAGAGTAGGTACCAGAATACCAATGCCGAAATCTTCCAAAAGGTGTTCGGGCGAAAACACGACCACTAGTTCAAGAAGGAGGATAACACTCTTGACAAGAAAGATCAGGAGCACGTAGTTGGAGAGTGTGGAACGGAAGAGCAGAGTTTTGATGATGTTCTACTAGGTGGTTTCTAATATATCGATTATATAATTCGTTAATATCAGTAGTCATATGCCTTATGACTCCTGACTAAATCTCAAAATAATTAATTGTTAGTAATATCTTGTTAGTAAGTTTAGTTAAATAGATAGAATCCTTGGGCAAAGAGTCTTCCAGGATGAACAGCAGCAGCAAATGTTATGAGAAATAAACAGCAATTAAAATAAATAGAGTCCTTGGGCAAAGAGTCTTCCAGGACGAACGGCAGCAGCAAAATAGGTTTTATAGAGTCCGTGGGCAAAGAGACTTCCAGGACGAACAGCAGCAGCTAGAGTTGTAGAGATTTTCAAATATCTTCAATAATATCCAAATGTTTTAAATGTTTCCGCCAGAAGGCACCTAATGTTACAGTAGGGAGGCCTTCTTTTACTCCTTACTATAACAACGACACGGCTACAGGGATCCTTTATTGGTTTATAGCGGTGTCCAAGAGGTAGGTATAATTCCTTAGTCTGTAAGAAATTATACTCTTCTCTAAGGGCAGTTCAGTATAGTATTCAATGAGGAATTATCAATTTTACTATTACTTGATAATAAACTTGGTGTTGTTAAGATAAATAGTTTCTTTATTAATAATCTAGGATAGGGCTATCCTTAGGTTTCTGTTCCTAAGAAATCCCAGTACAAGATGTATAATAAATATAAAGAGAAGTAGGTGTTTTGGTCTAGTTTGACTAAGGGAAATTCTGTGTCTTTAAATACATTTTAGAATAAGCGTTATAAGCATTGATTTACAATGATAAACACTATAATCTACAAGAGCAACATAAGCGTTATAAACGGTATAAGCATTATAAGCGGTATAAGCGCTATAAGCATCATAAGCGTCATAAGCGGTATAAGCGCTATAAGCATTATAAGCGGTATAATCGTTATAAGCATTATAATCGGTATAAGCGTTATAAGCGATATAAGTGTTATAAGCGGTATTAACTATTCTAAGTATCTAACTTCTCAAGATAATATAATACAATATAATAATAAAATATAATAATAAAAATGAAATAATAAAATAATAAGATAATATAATAAACTATTGTTCTATAACACCATATAAGAGAAAGGAAATTCAATTATTCTTTGTTGTTTTTAGTAATATAATAGTTAACAGGTGGATTCAAGGTCAGTGAACCCAGTGATATTTTGTGATAATCACATCACATGACTATATTAGGATTATTGCTAAAGTTAGATTATAGTATAGTACAGTAGTAATACTGTAATAGTAATAGTTTAGGCTAATTTGTTGGTGCTAGTTAGATTATGATCCGGCATAATATGCGCATAATTTGCGATTTTTACTATATGATATCACTAGTGTTCCATAAAAGATCCAGGTCTGGTCCAGGATCCGGTCCAGTCCGTTAACGGACCGAGTTTGGACCCTTGATTTATCAGAATCGGTATGGGTTCGGACTCATGCAAAGATCTGCTCAGGTAATACCCGGTCCAGTCTATTAAAATAATACTAAACACTAATTGGCTAATTTTTTTAACCAAAAATGATCAGATGCCGTCAAAATATCTTCTATATACAATTCAATGATTCAACATACTGACATAGCGATAAAAATATAAGAATTTTAGCCTGCACTTAAACCTGTAGTTTAAAACTTACATACACTTTTTTTTAAAAGCATGAGAAAAGCCTAAAAAAAGCTTAAACGCATGGAAAAAACTTTAATAAAAAAAAAGCTCACTTAAAAAAAGAAAAAAAATTAAATAAATATTTGCATTTAAAGCTTTTTTTTTTATAATATTTTTCTTTTTACACTTCAAACTCTCTCAATATCAACCAATTCTCAAGATGAATTTGAAGAAAATAGATTATTATCTATGTACTATGGTAGTTTTTACTCGCACTCAGATGAACCTTACCTGCACCAAGATAAATCGTACCAAACCGATTCAAATAAATCTAACCATGATTCAGCCCAAGTTGAATTATGTTCTGATGAATCTTATCAGGTAAACTATATCAAGATAATGATAAAGCATCTACAAATAAAGTGTTTACAAATGAGACATCTACAAATGAAGCGACTACAAATAAAGCATCTACAAATAAAGCATATACAAATAAAGAGTAATATATACAAAAATTTATTTTTAAAAAATGTGTATATATTTTTTATTTATCATCTTTTTATTTTATAAATCCATAGTATGGAAGTATTTTAAAAAAGATAGTGCCACATGTGATATTTGTAGCAGTTTGCTAGTCTATACCAATAGAACGACATCAAACCTTTTAAGACATCTCAAAAGACATAAATGCAAAGTGCCTAAACTAAATAAATCAAATGTAAAACTGGTGCTAATGTTTTGAAAATGTTAAAAGCTCGCCAACATGAACCTTTTGGCCAACAAAAATTTACTGACATAGTTATACGATGGATTGTAAAGCATAATCGATTATTTCAAATTATTGAAGACGATGAACTTAAATCTATATTTACTTATTTAGAACCTAAAGCAAATAGTAAAATATTATTAAATAATATATTTAATATTGTATTAATATTATTGTAAAATAAATATAAATAAAAGTTTTTTTTAGTACTTTCTGCCAATCTTGTAAAACAACACATTATGAGTAATTCCGAAGAAGAGTGTAAACAACTTCAAAAAAATTGCAGGAAATTCCCAGACATATAAATATAACAACTAATATTTGGACAACTTCTACCAATAAAAAGTTATTTATAGCTGTCGATTTATTATTTAAATTAATCATAGAAAATAAAACATGTTCTTCTTGATTTTATTTTTATGGAGAATTCATATACGAGTATTGCAATTGCAAATGCTATAAAAGACTGTCTTCAAAAAAATGGGATATTTTCAAAAATAATATCAATAACTTGTGATAATGCATCTGCTAATGTGAAGTTTCTATGTGATTTTGCCAATTCTATACATATAGCTAGCTTCAGATTTGATTATACATAGCAATCAATACAGTACTTTAACCATATCTTAAATCTTGCTGTCCAATATATCTTAAGGGTTGTAGAAAGCGAAATAGACAAGGTTATTATATACGTATTAAAATTTTAATGTTTTATACTTTCCACATTACATAACTGATAATTTATTTGCATTATATATTTAATAATAAGTCAAAGCTAGAGATATATCTTGCGTGAGATTGCAAAATCATATCTGTGATTTGTGCAATATGATGTCATATTTCAGTGAAATAAAATTATTTGATCAAAAAATTTTAAGAGTAGGGTAAACATAGATCATTTTTTATATAATCTGCATGGTATTACAAATTTTTATATAGGAAATAAAAATTAGCTACAAGCAAAATTTTTTAATGCTTTAATGAATTTTTACCAAAATTTCACAACGTGCAGATAAGAACTTTCTATTTATAGTAATTATAATTTCGAAACTTGTTTTATTTGAGAAAATTCCACTTCGAATATTACCAAAATATTCTCAGGTGGTTCTATATTTTTCTCAGGTGACACAAAGGGACCAAATATTTCAGTAATGTTCGAAGTGGAATTTTCTCAAATAAAACAAGTTTCAAAATTATTACTATAAATAGGGGATGGCTAAAGCCATGTACCCACGTGATTTTTTGAAAATTTAGTTAAAATTCGTATCAGAGACTGTTTAGCATTAGGGTTGGGTTAGGGTTAGGACCAATATAGGTAAAATTACCTTTCCGACATTTTTTATTAATGGCCCATAATAGGTTTAGAATGCCGTTTTTATGTTCTTGCATTTTTTTTTTGTTTTTTGACTACTTCGGGCTGATCCGTGTAAACAAAATTTTGCAACTCCGTTTGGTTAATTTACACGAAAATGTCACATAGGTACATGGTTTTAGATGACCCCTATAAATATAAAGTTCTTATCTGCATATTGTGAAATTTTGGTGAAAATTTGTTAAAGTATTAAAAAATTTTGCTTGTAGCGAATTTTTATAATCTGTAATACCGTGCAGATCATATGAAAAATGATCTATGTTTATCCTACCCTTAATAATCAATAATTATCAAATGTATACCTTGTCATATAGCTTACAAAAAGTTGTGCAATATCTCATATGTGCACGATATATATCTTTAGTTAAAGCACAGTTATATTAATGCATATTAGATGTTTTTTTTTGTATTAACTCTGAGTAATTCTTGTAATGCTCTATATTTATACTTTTTTTATTTTAGTTGCGTGGATTGATAAAAAGTATTAGAGGATTATGAAAGCGCTACAAAAGTTAAAGCAATGGAAGCGATCAACTGTATTGAAGCCAATTCTTGACATACCAACATGGTAGAACTCTATCTTTTATATGTGTGAGCAAGCATTAAAGCTGCATACAGTGTTAGGTGCTATATCTTTTGCTAAAACAGAATTACGCCAATACGTTTTGACTGAGAATTAATGAAAAATAATAGAGATAGTAGTACTATAGATTTTTAAAAATAAACAACCTTTTTTTGGAAAATTTTAAATAAAAAACCCGGGTTGCTTATTTTCAGGATATACAGGTTTTAAGAATTTATACTCAATCGATAGAGGTAGCTTATTATCAGGTGTTTAAAAAAATTTTAAAAAAATTTACACGCATACCCTATTAATTTGGAAATAGGCACATGTGTACATATGTACATTGCTGCGAGTGCTATTATCCCCAGTATGTACATACATACATACATACATATGTATATATTACCTTCTTTAATTCACTTTTTTTTATTCGTTTTATTTTAAAGCTTTATTTTCTTTATTTTTTTTATATTTTTTATTTTTTTATTTTATGCTTTTTTTTATTTATTTTTTTTTGTTTTTTTTATTTTCTTTTTTAATTTTTTTTAATTTTTTTTGGTTTTTTTTTAATATTTTTTTGTTTTTTTTTATTCAGTTTATTTAAATTTTTTTTACGCTTTATTTTCTTTTTTAATTTTTTTTTGTTTTTTTTTATTCTTTTTATTTTAAAATATTTTTACGCTTTTTTTATTTATTTTTTTTTGTTTTTTTTTATTTTCTTTTTTAATTTTTTTTTAATTTTTTTTTTAATTTTTTTTTACATTTTTATTTTATTTAAACTTTTCATTTCAATTTATTTTATTTTTATTTATTAATTTTTTTTATTTTTTTTTTATTTTTTTTACTTTATTTATTTTTATAATGGACCTTTTTTTTAATTATTATATTCAAATTTTTTTAATTATTATTTTTAAATGTTCTTTTTTTTAATTCAAATTTTAATTTAATTTAATTTTCTTTTTTTAATTATTATTTTAATTAATTTTTTTTATTTAACTTAATTAATTATTTATTTTTTATAATAATTTATTTCGGTTTATTTTTTATTTTATTTTTTTATTTTTTTTATAATAATTTATTCTTTTCAATTTATTTAAATATATATTTAATTATTTATTTTAATTTTTTTTAGGCTGCAATATTAGTTAGCATAGGAAGTAGGTATATATCAAATATGCGCATATACATATATATGTGTATAAATCCCAGTTAGGAAATAATGGCATTGTTTATGATATTGTGACTAAAAAAACAAGTTTCTAGTAATGCTCAGTATACTGCAAGTTACTAGAAACTTGTTTATTTACTAATAAAGTAGCGATATTAGATTGTATGATTACTGGTATATGCATAGATTTGAAAGGTAGCTTATTTTTAGAATAAAAAATTACTATTGTTTTAGCTTGAAAATATAGAATAGCTTATTTTTAGGTATTAGAGGTTTTTAGATTTTTGGCTCAAAACCAACGGGTTGCTTATTTTCAAAGTAGCTTATTTTTTGGGAATCTATGGTATATTTTTAGTATCAAATATATTTGTATACATAAGTGTTGTAGAACAAAAAAATAATAGCTTTAATTCAATTTAGCAACCATATTTATCATTATTAAAATTTCTGACACTATTCATGTCTATTCCTCTCTATTATTCCTTGTTTGAATCGCTTGAAGAAACTAGACAAAGTGATAATATACCAGACTGGCTAAAGCAAGGATGTGAAGCCACTTCTAATAAACTTCTAAAATATTGTCAAAAAACAAGTATTTTACATATTTTATCAGTCGTACTAGATCCAAGGCTTAAAATTTAATCTTTGAAAAACTTGGATGGTCATTTAAATTTATTGATCAAATTAAAGATAAGTAAATTAGAATGGTATAAATATACTTGCTGCACAAATCCCAAACTATTATAGTTTGGGTTTGTCCACACCCAAATCCCAAACTCTGGTCAAACTAATTTCTCAAAAACTTTGTTAATATTTTTATTTAAACAATTGATTTATATTCTTATAGCTATATATAATATATTTGCAGAATATCAAGTTTATTTGTTTGATTTAATTTTTTGTAAATAGCAATTGTTTTTTTTTTAAGTTTTGAGTTTGTTCAGTTTGTCCGGCAAGTATAGATATGAATTGAAAATTGATTATTAATCAATTGTTGATCAAGTATTACAACTAATCGATTAATCAATTACCAACTAATCGATTAATTGATTAAATAGAAATAAATAAACAGAACTCGAGATTCGAGTTTTGTAATAATAATAAAATTAAAATAATAATAAAATTAGAAATAATAAAGTAATTTATTTTATTTATTACATAACTTGAATATCGAGTTCTGTTTATTTATTTCTATTTAATTTTTTATTTATTTATTCACTTCTTACCGGGTCTTTTACATTTTACTAAAAATTTACCCCATACTATAGACCAAGGTAGGGGTAATGCATGAATACTTTTAAAAGTGCTATTAAATATATTTATACATAATATTTTAAGTATTAAAAATAAATATGAAGATGAATATGTACCTCCTCCTCCGAATCAAGAAATAGCAAGTACTCCAGCAGAACCTTCTCAAAGTATAATATTACAAATCTACAAGCGAATATGTATAGAACTACAAAGTGAGTTTGACACATACCTAATGATACCAATTGTAAATCAACATACAGATATCTTAGCATGGTAGTATATAAATGAAAGCAGTTATCCTAATCTCGCAAAATTTGCTAGAGATTGTCTCTCAATACCTGCTACAAGTGTTCCAAGTGAGCAGGCATTTAGCATTAGTAGTGACATGTTAACTAACATGCGAAATCGATTGGATGGAAAAACAGTACAGGCAGCAATGTGTCTAAGATCATGGTGGAAAGAATTAGCTGATTAAATATATAAAGTATCTGGGCCAACTTTCTGTTTTAAGCTTTTATATCTTAATAGCAGAGGTCTTTTGATTTTTAACAGCTGTCCTGTCTTGTTTAATGCATTAGGAGTGCATCGTATATGATCCGTATTTACATAAGGAGTGCATTGAGAATACAAAGCAAAATTCTAATTATATAATATAATTGAAAATTTTGCTTTGTATTCTTAATGCAGGAAGATGCTCTTCTCATGTAAACCTGGGTCACACTTGATGTCTCCCGGCACATTAAATGAGGCAGAGCAGCTGTTAAAAATTGAAAAAGACCTTACCTGAATAAATTATTAAATTCCTTTTTTTTTTTTAATGGAAATTTTAGTTATCAACACAGTAATAGATGAGTATTTATTATTTTCACAATCGTTTTTTTTAAATACTTATTAATTCTTTATTTATATATTTTCTTATTATTCTGTCATTGCTTGATGGCACTATAACACTTCGTAAAACTATTAAATGTTAAGTTTTTTTTTTGTTCGCATTTTTGCTCTTCTATAAGCACTTTATTACCATGTTATTTATTTTTAGAATTCGTTTACACATATCCTTGTTACTAGTTTCTGCAAGCTAACTCTAAATTGCAAAAAAATAAAATAAAATAAAATAAATTGGTTTGGTTAAACCTTTTGGTCATGATTTGAATCTTTACTTCTGGAAGTTATACTCTGTGTGGATTAAATCAATTATATTTTTTGTGTTTAAATTAGTGTTTTAAATAAAGACATAAATTTGAATTGCATTTATTTATCAATTGCGCTTTTTTTATTTGGGTGTCTAGTAATGCGAATTCAGCAAGTTACGGTTATGGCAAAATCATTGCTATAATGAAAATGAAAGCTTTCTCTTATGGTTAATTTGTCACATATAAAAGGCTATTACTAGTTACATCCCAATGCTTCTGAAACCTGAAGTAGTTTTCCCTGAAGGCATTCACTTAGATCCAATTGTTATAATTCGATCGTGTATCCACAATGTTTTTTTGATATTTTCAGATCCGGACTCTAACTTTAGATCCGATTCGGTGTTCGGACCGGATTCGGATCTTTAAAAATACCCGCCCAGTCCGAATCATACGGAACACTAGATATCGCATAATCCACACACTTTCATGCAGCATGTAAACAAACATTGATTGGTTAAATGAATAAACTGGTGACTGTAATCACCTGACTTGTTCTTTTTGAAATTTTATTGGCTAATAACTCAAAATTCGCATAATTCGCATAATTCGCATAATTTGCAATTTACCGGATGCATAATGATATTTACCGGATCATAATTCTGGACACCCTAGTGTAGTGATGGCAATTTATTCGGGCAAAGAAAATTAATTGGCCATCTGCAAATACTAAATTATTTGGCCAAAATGACCAAAATTTTACGGCCAAAGTTGAATGTCAATTGGCCAGGCCAATAAAAATTATTCGGCCGATATGGCCGTTGGCCAATGGCCAAATGGCCAAACGGCCAAGCGGCCAAATTTCTCTGTATAATAATAAAAAAGAAATGTGTATAAAATACTGTATTATATGCATACTACATATTGGTTTTGTTCAAAGTCACACTACTAACTATAAGAACCAATATTCTTGAATTGTATTTATTGTATATTATAGCTATCTATTTTCATGTCTATTGCTAAGTTACGATAAAGAAATTGACGAACTATTGGAATTAATAAAACACATAGAACTGGGTTGATATCTTACTATATGTGAAAGAATAATTAAATCTAACGATTTTTTTCAAGTTTTTTTGCTTAATTATAATAGTTTGCTTGAAAGTTCGTTTTGAAAGCATATTAATATATAAGATAACTTAAGTAATAATTGTTAAGCTATATAAAAAAAAAAATTTAGTGAAAGTTTTAATAAGTTATAAAAAATAATTTAAGAAAGTTAATAAGTTATATAAAAAATAATTTAAGCAAAAGTTTAATAAGCAAGTATAATTTGAACAAAGGTTTAATAAGTAATTTGAGCAAAGGTTTAATAAGCCAAGGTTTAGTAAGTTATATAGAAAAATTACTTCATTGAAGATTTGACCAATCAAATTACTGGCTTTATTTGGCCGTTTCGACCAAAAATGAAATTTATATTTTTGGCCTTTTGGCTGCGGCCACTGGCCACGGCCATTGGCCGGCCAAATAACCAAGTGACCTAGTGCTAGTAAACAAATGACGTATCATGATTCACGTGATGTGATTATCACTGGGTTCGTTGTTACTCTGTATTCAAATAATTCATTGTTTATGACAAGAAACACGGCGATTATAAAATAATTTTGGAGGCAAAAAAATCCAACAAGAAAATCAAATAACCAAAAGAACAGTTTACATACAACGGTTTACTTGTTTAGCTCAAAATAGTTTGTAGATAATCAAACAGTAAATGTGAAATTGGGAAATCAACATTTACGATTTTACGAACGTTGTTCTATCTTGTTAATCATTGTATTATATAATGTTATTGTCATAGGTAATGGCAGGGATCAAAAATCAATTCTAAATAAATGAATTTTTTTAAAAAATACATTTAATTATATTTGATATACTTTGATGATTTTGCTCGTATACATAAAACATTTTGGTGAAACAATTAAGAATGTTTTGACTATTTTATCCGCATCTAAAAATTGCGTTTAATTTCATTTTCTTCATTTGAACTTCCTATGTTTAGATATTTTTATTAAGTTTATTCCAAATATCTTAAGCATCAGGTCGTTTTGTGGTTCAGAATCCAAATAACAATCCAGAACCCCAGGAGAAAATTCAGACAAACCCAAAGCAATTCTTTATTTCAAATTCATTCGTCGAAAGTCTTTGTCCCATTGACATTTCTGACATGGTAACTTCTCAGCCATAAATATTCGGCCTGATAAAATACCAGGAGCCACGTAATGAATAACACTATAATTACAGCCTTCTGAATCCCGATGAGTTTTTGGAAAAACTTTTATGGATCGCTTCAATTAATTTCAATTATCGATGGTTGGCAATATCTCGGTCACTAGCAAATTACAATTAGGGAGCTACTTTAAAAACAGCTATAATGTTGAGTAAATGATTATAGAAGAGTAAACGTTAGAACATCGAATGCGATAAGACGGTAAGTGAATATTATAAGGGAAACTAATAAATAAAATGGATAGGTGGTTAATTGTTAAAGAGTAGTGGGTAAACGAATGTAATGGATAGATAGGCTAAAGAGGTTTATTTATAACGAGATCAGACCCAATGTAATAGGTTAAACCGTTATAATGAGCAAATCCAGATAAAGTTAGATAGCCAATAAGGAAAATCAGCGCTGTTATAAAAATAAAAACTTTACATTTAAACCGATAATCCAATAAAACAAGTAAAATCAAAAACATAAATAGTACAGTAACACAGTAATAAGGATTTAAGATAAACAAAGTGCGTAAAAAAAACGCAAATTTAGGGTAGGAGGGAGCGTTGGAAGCTATAGTCATAGACTGTTGACTATTATATGTAAAATTTCGACCCCAACATTTTTAATTACTATTCCAAGGTCGATTTAAACACTATTTCAATAGAAAAAAAAAGCGATCAACAAAATTTCAAAAATATTACTTAGCTATACTTAGCGTTAGTGCACCATTCATAATGCACTATCAAACACCCAAGCAGCTTTACAAAAAAGTTTTGTCAGCATTATCGTATTATTTGATATGTAACTCTAAAATTTTGATCTCAGAAATTAAAAATCATTTGTATTACAAAATATGTGAAAACTAGTTTACTGAAACGTATGCAAATTGCAATAATTTGCTAATCCAGTAATCTAAAAGCGTGGTTCACAATTGTATACTATATATGCAAATTGTCATGATAAAAATCAAAATTTCCGTCATGATACTGCGTTTAAAATGCAATAATCATAAAGAATTTATTAAAATGTATATCATGTAAATTGTGAAATGTAAATATATATCTTTTTTTTGTTTTTTTTAAGTGCTATGGAATATACTGCATTCTTCTTTTGGAATATGAAATTGTGAGCAAATATCTTTGATCTCAATTGCAAATTTGCCATTCGACTCATACTAAAGCGCGATAACTGTATCAGAAAATTTATTACAAAGCTCCTAAAAGCTCCTGAAAATGCCTTTAAGATTAATAAGAATACTTTTGATAAAAATTTTAGTCGGAATTTAGGACATTTCAGGGCAAGACTGAAATGTATGACAGATTATGATTAATTGCTTAATGTCAGCCTATATTAAATATATTTTAATGTTAAAGTTAACTTGGTAAGAATTGGAAAGAGGGCTTAATCAAAACTTATACTAATATTATAGGTAAAATTTTTATTATTATTTTTTTTTTTAAAGCACCAAGAGCAGTTTCATATGTTACTTATTTTGTGATTAACCTGCCATACATTTCGAACGTGTCACTTCATAAAAAAATACTCTGGTGAAATCCTGGTCGAAGTCTAGAATACTTCAGAAAAAGATATAGTCAAATCATCTAAAGACATCCAAAATTCTAACTCCCCAATGGACATTTTGAAATTCGCAAAAATAAAAGCGTAGCTTTATAGTTCTAGATAAGACAACAAAATTTACGTTTTTCTTTTTTTTTGTAAAGTTTCCTATTAGTCGAGGTGATACAACTTAAAGAGAAATCCAGCTGAAATTTTCGAAGACAATAATCGGCAAGGTAAAAATTAATTCAGATTTGATAATTTGCATCATATCTTTAATCGAAATGGGATACTCAGTGAAATGAAATTAAAACACCAACAATGAAATTCTGGATTAGAAAAACTATAAAGTTAAAATAAAATAATCAATATTAGTAATAATCCGTGATCTTGATATAGTGATTTGGGGATTAATTAAATAAATTTTCATTTTAAATACGACTTTATTATTATTATTATTATATTTAAAAAAAAAAAAAGAATTCTAGTGAATGTCTACGGATTAAGATATGATATAAAAATACTACTCTATTAAATTATGTAATAGAACCATGATTATTTCTAGACGGATTTCATCATAAAAATCTATTAATACAATGCTATTCTTCATTTACTCATTTTTTAGGTTGAACTTGGATATAATTCCTTTAATGACTTTTGAAATACATTTTCTTGATTCATAAAGCTAAATTAATACAGGGATTTGATGAAATAAATAATTAATTAATTAATTTGTTTTAGAGAAAACTTACAATATCACAAAAAGTGATGAACCTACTGGGTAAATTAATATAGCACAAGTACTAATAATGGCCCATAAATTTGCAAGCACAACCCAAAATACAAAAACTTCTTCTGTAAATATGTATTTTGATTTAATCATAATTAGCGGAATAATAAAGGCCAATATAATTGTTAAAATGACACTACTCCAAATAGCACATTTAAAAGCTTTTTTAAGTCCTAGAAAATTTTGCTCTAACGGATCTTGATAAGCTTCATGTCTGATGTAAACATCGTCGTTAGTCTGAATCTCCAATATCTGTTTAACCTTTCTGAGTTCATGGCTCGGTGAAGAGAATAGAGACCAGATAATTGCGACTATACCTGAAACAGTTATTGATGCTCTATAAACAAGGAAAAATTTTATAATTATTTTAGATGACATAAATTTGAATATAAAGTCGCAAAGCCATTATATTATAAACACTCACAGATTTCCATATAACATAGGATTATTGCTACCAGTAGATTTAATAGAGATTTCACCAAATTAATATATAGCAACACCTAACCAAACAGATATCCCTGACACAAGTCCTAATGTCGTAGCAACAATAACACCATAAAAATTCTTTTTATCACATGTTAAGGTGATAAAAATTGGAATGACAGCCGGAGATGTAATAATGTCCATAAATAAATACATACAACCTAGGTCAACACCAATATATTGTAATATTGAAGAAATTACGCTCATTGCAATACCAGATACAATGTAAGAATGTGTGTTCCCTTTAAAAATATAAATAAAAATACAGTACTGTATAAACACAAAATTTTCGATAAAAGATTTTTGATGAAAAAACTCTCATTCTCATTGAAATAGGTGATGGATTAGCACGGCGAAGCCGTGGTAATACAGTACATGGTGTTCACGGCGCACGTGGAATATCTGATATATTTCACGGTTCCTATGCCCGTAGCATTTCTGATTAAAATTTTTACTGATGACGTAATGTCCGTCCGTGGAATAATTTTTGATATTTTCACGGCATTACGTCATCATAAAAATATCATCAGAAATGTTCACGGGAGAACATTAGGGGTCGTGGAATATAGAGACTAATTCTGCAGATGTTGCTGACCTATAATGAATAACATATAAATATTAATTATGATTTGTAATATTTAATGTCGAATTTTACACTCACATTACTGCCATAAAAACCAATACCAATACAGCAATTGCACCAGTCTTCCCTAAAAGTATAGCCGCAGTCGTTGGAAGTACCAATCCAGCTGATAAATCCTCATCATTTAATGGATTCATTCGACCATCTTCAACCAGTGCTATTCCAGAAAGCCCCATAGTTGTAGCCAAAGTAAAAGGAATTGCAAACCAAGATAATCCACCAATTAAGCAAGCCTTCACAGTAGAAGATGTTCGAACAGCTATTGCGCGTTGCCAATATGCATTGTCAACAAAAAAATAGTCCAAAATTTCCAATAGTACTAATCATCCCAAATTGCAATCCTTGGCTTGAAGAAAGAGTGACATATGATTTCCTGACACTTCATTTTGTGATGAAAAATTTACCAAAAGATTATACTTTTATAAGGTGAACCAATATAGGATGAAGATCCATATACAACAAACGCAATAGAATTATGATCAAAATGACAGTTGAGTTCACATAATCAACTATGAATGTCTCTTTTGTTCCACTATCGTATAAGGCAATAAAGCCATTTGCCGCAACCTTTTAATTCCTTTGGCTTATTTTTTTCTTGTTTTATATTGATTTTAGGAAGGTTTTATAAGCCTAAGTTCTCTGGAAGAGAAAAATATGTATAAAATGTAATAAAAAAATATTATGGTAAATACTCAAGAATGATTAAAAATAATTATCCTGATAAGGTTTAACACCTCCAATGAATTTATAGATAACAACACAAAACGGTAACAGAAAAAGAGATATGTAGAAATCTACACCACTAAGAACATTCAAGACAGCAGAGCCACCGATTAGCAACATAGATGTCACAATTACTAATAACGAACATGTAAATGAATTTTAGAAATCAGATATAGTACGATAAAAATCTTCAGAATAAGGCCACTTTGAAATTATAATTTTGTTTAACGTTTCTTTTTGTTTACAGCCACGTAACTTATTAGGATGTAATATACTGTATGTCCTGATTGGCTTGTTCAATTTCGGGGACCGATAAAAAAAAAAAAAATTTTCTGATTCCATGTTTGCAAACCGAAGAATTAACTTTGCTTAAATGTGAAAATGAATTAATTTAGGCCACGCAAAATTATTTTTTTTTTTACTGTAAAAAAAAAAAAAAAAAAATCCGAAAAAATTAACTTTGTGTAGCTTATATTAAAATACGTATGCATCATCACATTTTTTCTGTTAATAATAACATAAAAAAAGTCAAAGTTATATCGAAAAGTGGCATATCTTTAAATTAGCGATAATTTGTCCGTAACAAAGATATTCGTTAGAATAAATTCCACATGTAAAATTTTTCTGTTCATCTTACAAGGCTTATCGTTATGTATAACTTATAATATTTTATTTTACTTTTTTGTTGTATCAATAAACCGGTCCTGGGGGCCGATAATCATATTTACTTTTCATTTTACATAATGAGCAATAATTTTTCTGGCAAAAGTGATCGGCAAAGAAACTGAAATTATAAATATAATTTATTTTTCTAAATTTCAAAGTATATATGAAAATTACACAGTTAAAGATTATTATTAAACTGATTTTTATTTTTTATTACAAATTATTATGCTCAAAAAAATATTGAATATCTTATTTCTAAAGCTTTAACTTGTAAATAAACAAAATCAAGTGTTTATATCATTCATATTTATAACTTCCCATTCCATAATTGAATTCGGGATCCAAATCCAGTCTCGAATTGTTGGTTTTCCTTCAATAGTATTGGAAAGCATCAATTTTTTTTAGCTCATTTATTTATTTTTCAAGCCTACTCTAAAAATCAAATGTAGATGTTATACTAAAACCCTTAAGAAAAAATCTAATTGTCTTATGTAAAAAATACTTGCAATTAGAGCATGAAGTAATTCAAAGACCTCCAAGAACTTTTCAATTTCGTCAAATGAAAATGGTAACATTGCTGATTTAATTTGCGAAACCATATACGAATTTTTCTTATTGTTATTGAAACAAAGTTAGCTTAGAGTGATTCGATCGCCTGATATAAATTACTGGTATGAAGTTATGCTTATCAAAAAAGAACCTTATACATAGTAAATATATTACCAATAACTTGCACCATGTATGTGCATATTTCCATTGCATTATCTACATTCTTGTCTAAATAATCTCTCAAAAGAGACACCAATCCAAACATCGCTTCCTTGATTAACTTTTCGGTATCTTCTTTGGCATGTTTTACTACCACACTAGTAACTTCTGGTCCTCCCGCTACTTCAATGAATACTACTTCCTTATTACTTGAAACCTTCAGGCAAACACCATCTGCTTTATTAAGCGTAATATCAAATTTTGGAAATAATGTTTTCATATCCTTGATGCAATTAAGTTGCACTTCAATCCAATCAAACATAAATTCTTTATAAACAGATTGTATCGCTTTGAACAATGGTACAATTCTTTCTACTGTGTACTTTCGTTCTCCGATATAACGGTTTAATGGATTTTTGCTAGCCATTGAAAAGCTAAGTTGAAAGTGTGTAAATTAATCTATTTTGCCAATGTTGCCATAAAATCCTGAATAATACCTACAAGTCATAAAGAATAATTTCGCAGATCTTTCGGAATTTGTGATCAGGAATTAGAGAAGTTATGATAGAACTTTTGAATACATCCTTTCCGGACTAATAGAAGTCTTTTTAATATTTATTTATATCCAAAAATAATATAAAAAAAAAACTTATTAACTTAACTTACAGACAATACATTTATAATCCAATCACGAACTAATTTTGGAATTGTATCAGTTGATTTTTCTTTCATTATGACGCATTGCAGGTTAATATTTACTGAGAAGTGATTATTCATGTACTTCACGGAATCCGCAAAAAGGGTAGGTTTTTGAGGAGTGGTTATTACAATTTTATTTCGTGGACCAGTAGGAGGCGTTTTATACTGACAAAAACAACATTGCTTAGATAAAATAAAATAAATTATATAAAATTATATCTGATATTAACTTACGCCACTATCAAAGGATTCTTCAATTTCATTGGATTCCTTGATTTCATTTGATTTAACACTTGTACCGCTGATTCTAACGATTTCTTCAATATCATTTGTAACCTGTTTTTTAATCTGAATTGAAAAGAATATTGGTTATTAATTTTTTAAAGAAACTGGAAGGTTCTTTTATCTCTTACTTTATTTGGTTTTTCATCATATTCTGAACTATTCTCTATCTCTGAGCTCGCATTGTCCTCATTTATATTATTTTTTCTTTTCATGGATTTCGTTTTTGAAGGTCCTTCCTAAAAGATGTCATAAAAAATGAAATCTGATTAATAAATCAGTCCACAGTTATAAATTTGGCCACAACTATAAATTTACCAACCTCGCATTTGTAATTTTTTTTTAATTCATTGATGACTGTTTGATTCATGTGATAGCCCTAATAGAGTTGTAAGTTAGACAATTGTAGAATTTATTCCTGATACTATTTCAAATTTACCTTTAAGGCTTTAATTGCACAGGCAGATGCCACATTGATTTGAATAGCTGTATCAAATCCGCGTTCTTCTTGTTCCTCTCGAAGTTTGTCAACAAATTCTTTTACCTCGGTAGTAGAAAATAATTTCTCAAAATTAGATAGAATCTTATCCAGTTTGTTGGTTACGTTCATGTGATTATCAGGATTTTCGTTATATTTACGTAAAGCTGTGTATATATCATCTTTAAGATTGTCAATGGAATCGGCATATAATTGACCTTTTGATTTTGTGTACTCTATTGAGATAATTGACCAAGACTTGTATTTTATATTGCTGAGATATTCTGTTACAATAAACTCGAACATCTTGAAAAGAAAGGAAAAAGAAGTATAAGTTATTAATCAATATAACTATATATTGTATATGATAAACTAAAATCGAAGAAGCATACAGTCAACGGTATACTGGAAACAGCATGCAGAGATCAGCATCGAGTACTCTCACTCAAGTACTTCCCTGGAGGCTTGCCCCCAAGCATCTGACGCAGGACGTAATGGCCATACGCCAGTAGGTATACACACATCTCTGGATACTAGCATGCAGGGATCAGGCCTTAGGTGTGTACTTAAGTACTTCCCTGGAGACTAGCACCAAACATCTAACGCAGGACGTAATGGCCATACGCCAGTAGGGATGCGCGCGACTGATAGTATAAAATAAGATCACGCACTTTCCTTGTAAAGACGATATATCGACGAACTCTTGTGTTAACCGAATTTTTTACGCGTACAGATAAATCTTCTGTCTTCACTGTAATTTTGACATCGACGAACTCTTGTGTTAACCGAATTTTTTACGCGTACAGATAAAATATTCTGTCTTCACTGTAATTTTGACCAATCGAATTTCAAGATCATGCACAGATTTTTAAATAATATTATATGGTAAAATCACGTGACATCCTGACCGAACTTAATCACATGACCCAAAAGTATTTCTGTAGATTCGAAAAAATTACCAGAAATAGTTTCAGGAGAGTCAACTAAGGTAGGCAAGGAAGCCAAGAAAACTTTACCAGAGACTACTTCTTCTATTAATGATATAAATGAAAAAAACGAATCTTTATCCAAGGAAGATGTAAGTGTACCCGATAATTTCTTAGATTCTAACTCGAAACCCTCCGATAGTAAGAATCCTTATGATGAGAATACTTATGTCTTTGATGATAATTATGTTAATGAGAGAAAAGATGAATATAATTTCGATACAAACATATCATTTTCTGATGATGATAATAATGAGGATAATGACGATGATGAAATAAAAGATATAAACACAATAGTTTCTGATGACGAAGATGCAAGCTATTACTACGATTTAAGAACCAGTAACCAGTAGTGTAACTTATAAAAAATTGATTAGCGCATATTAATGTTATTCGTATATCCTAATTTTTCAGATATACGTCTCATGGAATGAGGATGCTTTACATCTAATTGATTATTTTAAATAATTTTTTTCGTTGATCTTAAATGCTGAAGAATTCTCATTAGTAGGTCATGATTCGGCAAATAAAAATTATTAATTTTAATAAAAATTATAGGTGGAGGTAAAATAATGGTATAAATAATGACCAATACTTATCTATACATACAATCGTGTTAAAATAAAAAATGGCGAGGTCGCCAACCCCTCTTCTTTATTAAATAAAAAATTGTTGCCGAAACAAGAATATACAAATAAAATATCGCTATTACATGATGCGAATATAAATAAAAGTTATTTTTTTGATGTGGGAGCTACATAAATTTGAACTTCATCAACGGGGCTAATAAGAAAGTGGTCAGAAATTCTAACCAATAGTTTAATATCATTGACATCGGGGATAGACGAAGGCAGATTTTAGTAGAAGATGTGAAATCGAAAAAAGGCGCCAAGCGTTTTTTTACCATATGTTTGAGCAATTCATACTTTTTATCATTGGAAATCACAATTGTAAAAATTTCATCTTTGGAGTATTTTCTATTATCATTGACAAGGACACAGTTAAGGTTAATAATTTCCATTTGGGGGACTCTGCAAGAAATATATAAAAAACCCATAGTAAGTAGAAATTAATTTTAGGAAAAAAAAAATCTCTTGTATAAACAATATATAACCAGATCTTGGAAGTAAATTGCGAATATGTAACCTTTTTTCAGAGAAGCTGACACGGCAAAAAAAAAAAAAAAAAAAAAAAAAAAAAAAAATATATATATATATATATAAGAGCAAAGTTATTGCTAACTTACCTTATGGCAAAAGCTTATTTTTATACCATCATTACTAGATCTGAAAACCTGCCAGAAAAAAAGTTACATGATTAGTAATTGCGTTACCCCAATGCAATCTAGATCCCACTAAGTAAAGCAACTCTTTTCGGCTATAAGTTACAAATACTAAATATATTTTGTTTTTTTTTAGGTAAATTAAACCCTCTTGGATTTGACGATCGCTCCTGCGAAGTGAAAAAGTCAACGATCTTGACGATCTGGGAAATGTCAAGTCTCTATGACATATGAATTTGGATAAAACTACTGATAGAGAACATTATACTCTATCTTCTTATAGCGTTTTTAAATCTTATTTATACTTTTCTTATCGTGGAATCATATATAAGGTAAGTAGTCGTTATTCGTTTGGTTTAGTGTTAATAAAAAAATCGTCGACTGAAAAATGATCCTATAAAGAAGTTTCACAAACTGCATATCTAATTTCATGTGACTTGTATCACAAACTTTATTTTTTGGAATTGGAAAAATATACATATATCGCTTTTACATGTATGTATTCTTTGAAGCCATTCGCAATCGATAATAACTAGTAAGTTAAAGTGTTGTTGACTTTTTTATAATAAATCAAAAAGCCCGAATTTTAAGTGTGCATGTAATCTGACCAATAAAAATAGGTCTTTATGCATGTGATTTGACCAATAAGATTGTGTTTGTAATATGACCAAGATAAGGTGTAAAATTTTTTTTTTTTTAAATACTGATGTAAAATTTTTTAGAGTGGTGATTAGGGTAAAATCATTGAAAATTAATCGCCAATTTTCACCAATAGTGATATGATAGTTTAATTTAAAATCTTCTATATCGACTTTTTTTCAAAACTCTAATACAGTAGTTTGAAATTTTTTATTAATCAGACAGTATTGTCCTACCAATGTTTTCATTATCTTCAATAGTACAGTAGTAACTGGCAAGTAATGAGTTTTGATATTTAAAATCATTTTTCAAATTTTAAATACAGTATTAAAAAAATTTTTATCCAAATTTATCCAAATATTTGCCGATATCCAAATTTTTCCGTGTCCCTGATATGAATGATATTTTGATAGTCAAGTAGTTGATTACGGTGAACGTCCTTCCTTTACTAACTGGCCAAAGCTTAATGGGTCATAGAAGAAAATTACACCCAAAGAACTCAGTGGGAAAGGAAAAAATTTGCATAGAGACTGGAAAATATATTGCAACCTACCTAACTATAGCGTGGAATATAAATAGTGTTTTAGACTATTTAAACAACAAAGGAAGTTCATATAAGTTTTCTTTAATTGTAAAAAAAGAAATCTTCATGAGTTGGCTTGAAAAGAAACTAGAATATGGAAAAATAAGCATCCAAGTGTATTTAAATTTGCTAAGAAAAATGAAAAAGGTTAAGTTTATGATTTCATATAAACATATATTTTCTATAATATGTAATTTGTAAATGATAAAAATAAAGATGATGACTACAATGAAATAATGATAATGATGAAATAACAATGTTGATGATGATGAACAAAGACAGGGTGTGTAATTTTTTAACTCCTATGTGATTTTTTGAGTAGGAGGATTGGCTACTTTTTATAATGATGAACTTCTTTGCTCACTCAATAACATATGATGGTGTTTTTATAGGAATTCAAGAAATCGCATGAAGACATAGGTTCCTGCTTGAAATGGAAATGCATCCAAAAAATCAGGTGAAAATGTCAGATATGAAACGAAAGAATCAAAAAGTCTCAAATCTATAAAGCTAAAAATTTTCTTACTGCCACATTTATTTTTAGTATACTGTACTTGTGGTTCAATACACTGATTTTTTTCCCACTTGGCTTATATACTCATATATAGGGATGATGACCTTATTTGAATGATTTTAATGATTTAAAACACGTGCATCAAAGTCTATTGAAGAAAATATAGAGGAAAAGATAAAAGAAAGAATTAGGTAAAAGAAGTATCTGAAAAATATTTTAATACATTAAATGTAATTATAATTCATTAATTGTAGTATTTATTATGATTATAAATAAAAAAAGGTTTAAAAATTTTGTGCACCTGCACCATCATGACCCCTTAATTGACCAATCAAATTGTAGCATGTGATAGTCAATCCGAGCATCTGACCTTCTGACGTGATTGGTTAATATACCGGTAAATCGGTAAGCAATTTATTTATTTTACTAATTCATGTAATATAATTACTAAACCATTACGTTATAATAATGATATATTTTTATTAAAAAAAAAAAAGAATCCAAAAAAAATTCTCAAATAAAAACACCAGAAAAAACACCTAAAAAAGTTAGTAGAGTGTGAAAACACACAAGAAAATCCAAAATTGCCAAGAAGAGAAACTCCAGAAGAATATCTAAACAATAAAGAAAGTTAATAAACACAGAGAAAAAAAAAAGACTCACCAGAGAACAACGTAAATCGATGAAGAATCACCAGAAAATAATGCAAAGTCAATAAAAAATTACCAGGAAATGATGCAAAGTCAACGAAGATCACCAGAATACAAGAAACATCAAAAGAAAAAAAAAGAAACAAGACTCACTAGAAACAATGAAATTCGACGAAGAATCACCAGAAACGATGGCATTAAGTTCATTGGAAAACCATCTAAAAACAAGAAAAAACTTAGTAGTGAGCTCAAGAAATACCAAGAAAAAAAAATAAGCGCAAACACTGAGAAAAAAAATGAACTCAAGAAATGCCAAGAAAGAAAGACTCAAAAAAAATTTAATAGTGAGCACAAGAAACACCAAGAAAAAAAAAAGCAAGAAAGACTCACTAGAAAATGATGCAAATTTGAGAAAAATCACCAAAAAACGATACAAGTCCACTGAAAAATGCCTAAATAAGAAACACCTGAAAAAATTTAAATGCAAGAAAAATTGCCTCACCAGAGAATGACAAAAATTCGAAGAACTACACACAGGGAATGACACAAATTCAAAAAGAATTACCAAAAAGTGATGCAAGTCCACCAAAAAATGCCTAAACAAGAAATACCAGAAAAAAACTAACACAAGAAATACTGGAAAAAATTAAATGCAAGAAAAAAAATGCCTCACTCAAGAACAATGAAAATTCGAAGAACTACATACCAGAGAATGACACAAATTCGAAAAAAAAAGACGCAAGTCCACCGAAGAATGCCTAAACAAGAAAAACGAACACAAGAAACACTAAAAAAAATTGAATTTAAGAAAAAAAAAGCCCTACCAGAGAATGAAGAAAATTCAAAGAACTACCCACTAAAGAACGACACAAATTCGAGAAGAATTGACGCAAGTCCACCAAAGAATGCCTAAACAAGAAACACTAGGAAAAAAATGAACACAATAAAAAACACCTCACCAGAGAACAACGAAGCTTTGAAGAACCACCAGTAAAGACTCACCAGAGAACAACGTAAATTCAAAATAATCACCAAAAAATGATACAAGTCCACCAAAGAATGCCTAAACAAAAAACATCAAAAAAAAAACAAACACAAAAAAACTAAAAAAATCAAATACAAGAAGAAAAAAACGCCTCACCAGAAAATAATGAAAATTCAAAAACAACTAGTAAATCTACTGGAAGAATATCTAAACCAAATATAAAAGCTCCTAAAACAAGAGTGAACAAAAAAAAACAAAAAAAAAAGAAAAACTTACAAGAGAGCAATGAAAACCATTCCAAAAATCTACTTCAGAAAGCCGAAGAGAACTCTAAAAAATGATATCAAAGATCTAAAAAAAAAATAAATATACAGTACAAAAAAAACACATGTTTGCATACCTGATATGGGTCGCCAGTATGGTGGATCGCCAAGGGGTGCACACCATGCAGGTGCACAAAAACATATTCCCATAAAAAAATATATTATTTATTATAATTATTATTAATAATAAAATACTTATTTACTAATTGTGATGTAGGTTTACATAATTGATAATTCTATTTAATGAATTTTTTTATAATATAAATTATATCATAGTTATTGTATACAAATATCAAGGGCTTTAAAATTTTAAGTTATTACCGTATTACTTTTTTTTTTTTTTTTGGCAATCCTGCCTTTATTGTACAAGACGTAAGTAATAAACTACATATAAAAATACTATATACTATTGTATTTTCCACCTTTTTAACAATAAAGACTCATCCGGTTACCGAGGTACCTAAATGCGATCTGCCACAGCCTAGATTCGTCTCCTTTTTGGGCACTTTAACTTTCTAAGGTATCCGTTAAAAATTCATCGACTAGCTCTTGCCTGCTAATATCAAGATTGACCAAAAAAATTGTCATTTTCCTTAAAGGGCTGTCCTGCAGAAAGCCAGGCTGGCCTCGTGAAGCCAGAAATCCACTTGAACAGTATACTCTTAGCATCATTAAAAATTCTTTGAAATTTTTCTTGCTTCGTTTCTTTTAGAGCATCTTCATTATTTTCTTTTTCGTCTTTCTTCTGCCTTTTTCGGCTTCTTGTAGCTTTTTCATCCTCATTTATTTCTTCTTCTTAGTTTTTGTTAGTTCTTTTTCTTTTCATTTCTTTCGTCCCACTTAATTATTCCCACTCTGCAACGGCTTCACATCGTAGTGTCCAAATTTTTTCATGGAATTTCAAACCCAAAGCTTCAAATACTTTGTTTTTAAAATATCTTTCCACCATTGATTCCTTTTCGAGGCTTGTGGGAACTAAGCCTTGGATTATTAACTTCCGTTTCCTAATCTTTTCATACTCATTTTCACCAAAAAGTACTTTTTCGACGGCCTTAAAGATTTCTGGATCAACTTCTTTCTTCTTTGTATCTTTGTTACAAAGTATTTCCTCTTTGACCTCGCGTTCTATTTTTCTCTATAGGTCTTGATATATCTCACATTCTGCCAAGTGGTCTTGTGTTTCAGATTCTCTAAAACACGCTATGCACTGATCGATTTCGTACACTCCCAGATATCTTTTATGCAGTAAAGCCATTACCGGCAGGGCCTTGTCTATACGTTTAATCCTATTGACCCAGGCCCTACTTTGCTTTATACTCCTACAATTACGGCCCTTCAACTTATTTAGCTGACCCCATGTGCTACCCCAATTGACTTCCTTACTATTTTCCACCTCTTTTAATATATCTATAATACCCGGCAACCCCTTCCATTCTACATCAAAAACCGTGTTTGTAACTTCCTCCACAAATTTTCTAATTGGTCTATCTATTATGTACTTTTCCCATTTCGGAACTATTCTCATTCCTTTAACCCAACTACTAGTGATCTTAAAGCACCTTTTGCTTTTAAGACCCTCTTTAGCTAACTTATCTGCATATTCATTCCCTTCAACTCCCGTATGTGCTTTAACTTTAACAATCTTCCAATCTATTTTCTTCTCCTCAAGACACTTCTGTATCAACCTCAGGACGCTACTGTTGCTTATTTTAACTTCTTCTCTTAAGCTTTTTGGCTTTTGCATTTTCTTAATTAGGCTTATAGCATTTATGCTGTTTGAGAATAATTCCACTTTACTTTTACATGGAACCGCCAAAAGTGCTGTTGCAATCGCCCCCATTTCTGCCCTTGTTGTTGAAGGCCAATCCAACAAGGCTCCGTTGAATTGAGGATTGACGAATCCTGACACCTGTTTTGTTTCTTTGAGATATGCTACCCAGCCAATCCCCATACTTTTCTTACAGACCCCTGCTTGAACCTCTTCCTGAGTTAAAGAGCTGTCCGTATAGATACACCATTCAAGGCACCCTTTTATGCGCTCATTCAGGGCTTTCAACTCTTTTTGCGTACTTTTTCCATCTATCCACTCATCTATTATTTCTTCTTCCTTACACTTTACTATAACATCATGTACTTCCTGTTCTCTTTCTAAATTGTTACTTGCTTCTTTGTCCTGTCTGTATACCAGATCTGTGCACTTTATTTCGCACAGAACTCTATCTTCTCACTTTTTAACAAGCCTTCTATTCAACGCACGTTTAGGACTTTTGAAAGCTTTGAATATTGTGCATTCTCCATTTTTCCCGCTTGATCTTGTGCACAATCTTTGCATTGTTCTATTTCATTCTCATCTGGTTTTATATTTTCTTTTTCCCTCCAATGCTCAATCTGATAGGTTTTCTTTCGTTTTTTGTTAACTCTAACTTTGCCTATCTGTAGAGTTTCTTCATTGTTTTTGAAAACAATTAAATCAGATTTTCGTCTGTCTTCTGCAATTACATTTAATTCTGGTTTTAATGCCAACATATTTCTGCCGCTTCGCTTAAATGCTTCTTTTAACTCTCTTGTTTCTGCGCTTGCCAAACAAGCTTCTTCTAATTCCTCTAACCAATTGGTTTTTTACCCGAACCTTTTTGGTTTCTCAAATTTTTTAAACGATCCTAAGACAACATATACGTGCTATTTGTATCGAATAGCTGTTCTAATGAAAAAGTTTTAACGACTTTTCTTTCAGGAAGCTCTTTATGCCTCTTTCACTCAAGACGTCAACTATCTCGGTGCTTTGCTGAGCGATTTTAAGACTTTCCTCCCAGATACTAATACTAAATGTGATGCCGATCTTTCTTGCCTCTTTAATCACCCTGACGGACATGTTGTGGGTGTCTACTATTTCATTGAGTCTATCACTTTCCAGACTCGTAATCGCACTAATACATTTATTCAAGATCTGTGCTTGTTTAAGTCTTATCCAAGTGGATTGGCCGAGCCTTTCCATATCGTTAAGTCTAATTGCAAGATTACTGACATGATGCACTAATGTACTTTTCCAGAGTAGTTGAACCCAGCGATATTTTTATGGTTTAGTACACCATATGCTGTGTTAGCTGCAATTCCACTTTTTGATTTTATCAATTTTAAAAAGGGTCTATGTAATTGCTCACAGTTATTCCTACTTAGCATCTCTATTTGTGCTCTGTACTCCACTCTCGGAATTAACACTTTATTGTTTATATATATAAGGTGACTAAGCATCATTTTCTTCTTCTTCATGCAGTGAGTTAGCTCCCACACCTCCTGCTCTATGACCTTTTTGACACACTTTAGCACTTGTTTTTCTAAGATCCAAACTCCCAGAAATCTTGCAACCTGGTTCTTTCTCTTTGCCAAGACTTTATCTTTTCCTTCGCCCATTTCTATTGCAACTGTTTATCTTTACAATTTAGGACTACCAGCTCGGACTTTTTCCCATTTATTTTAATGTCATTTAACTGATAAAATTCGTTTGCAATTGCTAAAATATTCTCTATATCCACTTTAGATTTGGCAATCCACGTAGTATCATCTGCGTACGTCAAAACGGCTTGTCGCAGCTTTTTGTTTCTGCTTTTCCCTGTGGTTAGATCAACTGGCCAATCAACCTCAAGAGAATATCCGAAAGATTCCTGTTCTTGTATTGTTCTGAGTAGCGGATCATAGTATATACACCATACCAAGGGTGAGACCACCTCTCCTTGGTTAATTCCGTCTTCTGCAACTATCTCTTTGCTATATCCGAAGTAGTGTCCCGAAGTTCAGTTCAGTTCAATAGAGGTTCAGGTTCAGGTTCAATGAACCTGAACCTAAACCTGCTCTAAAAGTTCAATACTGAACTGAACCTGAACTTAAAATTATTGAACATGAACCTGAACCTGAACTTAAAAAAAAGTTCAGTTCAGGTTTCAGTTCAAGGTTCATGAACATGTTCAGGTTCATAATATATGCACATGTTTACCTAAATCACAAAGTTAGAATCAATTAGTAAAATTTAGAGAATCATAGAAATTTGTATAATTTTATTAATAAAATTATACAAAATGCTATGATTCTCTAAATTTTACTAA
>QKWP01000719.1:12751-90893 GCA_003550325.1 Gigaspora rosea | reverse complement strand
TTCATACATCTTGTTTTGACCTTTCTCTTTTTGTATTGTTCACGGAAATGATCTGCTGCTTTTTCCTTTATCTCCTCCTCGTCAGTAACCAACTGCTTTTCTCCTCCATTATCTACTACAATTCTATTTAAAGTAATCCTATTACTATGTCTATCTAAAAGGCTATTTATCATTCTTTTTTGGTCTGCTACCTATATCACCCCGTTCCTCAATTCTTCGTCTTATTTCCTCTTCCTCTATTCTTCGTTTTTCTGTTGTCCACAGGTTATACTGTTGTTTCCACTCTTCTTTTACCTTATCTAAGATTTCTCTTGTCCATCTTTGTGGTGTCTCGTGTTCTACTATTACCAAACCTTAAAGAATTTTTACTATAGGATCACACTTCGCTACCTCTATATTTTTCCCTATATTGCGTTTGCACTTCCTACACACTTTGCTAAGCAATTTAACCTTATTTCTTAAGGCCTTAATCTCTGTATTAGAACTGTCTTGCACTATCTCCTTCTTTTTGCGCTTTATAGGAAGATGTTTTCTTGCCGAACCAATAATACAGTCTTTGATAACTTTCCACTTTTTATTCAAATTTTCGAGGTCTGTTTCCTTTTTTTGTAAGTACTTTTGGTGACATCTTTCCATTGCGCACTTAAGGCCCTTTCTAAGTGCTAAGTGTATGCTGTCCAATGATCTTCATATCTACCATCAGTCTTGCGAAGTTAATGTTAGGTTTTTTAGAGCGACTTGATTTTACTAGGCCTATATCTGTTGTTATATTTGCCGTTACAATAACATGATCACTTGCTGTAGTTGTTGACATATCTATATGTTGTACTTCCAAAATATTCCTTTTTAATTCTTTGAAAACCCATATGTAATCGATACGTGACTCCGTTTGACTATTACTCCAAGTGTGCTCGTATTTGTTTGGATTCATCCATCTATATGCGTCTGTGAATCCACTGTTTTCTAGTTCTTGGAAGGTATCTTCTGTCATTTTATTCCTTTTACCCTCTCTACCTCTACGAATTGCTTCTTCCTGTCTTTTATAATTAAAATCTCCGGCCAAATAAATCTTCTTTCTTTCTTTTTTTTTTCTTTGATCTTGTTCTTCAGAAGATTTTTAATTTCAGCCCTGATTTTGTCTTCTGTAGGGGAGCATATACTATAATGATGCTGAAATCTATTTTTTTAAACATTAAAACTAGTTCTATACCATAAGCACCCCATTTGTTTACTTGGGCCACGTGTTTTGCCCACTTATTCCTAATTAAGATACCAATACCGAAACCTTTCTTTTTCTCTTCTCTTACTTCAGTCCAAAATCCTATTATGTCCTTTTCCTGATTTAGCAGCCATCCACCTTCCTTCTCTTCTACATTAGTCTCGCAAATTCCTACAATGTCCAGTTTATCTTCTTCTATTAGGTCTACCAATGCCTCAAGTTTACTTTTGTTACTTCTGATCCTATTGATATTATGAAAACCAAACCTAAGTACACTCAAATCTTTTTTAATGTTTTTACTGTTATGAGTACTGATGCCTCCTTTCGGTTAGAACTGGCCTCCTTTTTCTTTTCTCTAATGTCTATTTGTAGACCTGTTGAGGAGTCTTCTTGTTGAGAAGCCAGTTCTTTTTCATACTTTTCAACTGGTGCGCCAATTAGGAGCAGTAGGAGACCGCCCCTTTGAGTCTTGGATCCTTCTTAATGATATTGACTATACACCTCTTTATATTTTTGAGGACCAATTTTGTGATCATTTTAATTATATCTTCTAGCTCTTGGTCACTTTCTACGGTCTTTTGTTTTTCCTTCTTGTTTGGCTGGTACCAAAACTTTTGTTTTAATCATCTCGTTAACCTCTTCTTTATTTTTAGGTCTTTGTGTTACACTTTCATGCTCTCTATAGTTTTCCATTCTATGACATATTTGCTCTTGACTTTTGGAGGTCTCTATTTTCGTGTTTAAATTCCACCAGAGTGCCTTGTTGCAATAATAGATATTCTGTCGAGTTGCTTTTTTTTTATCTTCGTTTGTTTCAAACTCAACCACTGCTTGGCTTCTAGGATTTCCATTTCTGTTATGGAAAATGCATACTGCCTTTGCCCTAATTCTTCTTAGTTGTCTAAGTAAGAGCACTTCTTTTGTATTCGTTGGTAGGTTATTAATCCTTGCGTGGAATGTTCTTCTCAGGTCAAGCTGCTCTTTATCACTTTTGCCTATTGTGATTCTTGCTAGTTTTCCATCCTTTAATGGCAAGACCCAGATGTTTTCAACCTCTGTTTCAATTGACTTGAGGGATCTTTTCCTTTCCAATACAGCTCCGCTCTTGTCTTTTTGTTCTTAATGTGTAAAATGAAAATTTCGTCTGGAACTTTTATCCTTGGTCTAATTAATGCAATTATTTCTTTTTTTGAAACATAGTATGGTAAATCCCATATTGTACACCATTGTTCTCCCGTCTGTTATTTTAATTCTTTATTAGAACATTCTTCATCACCTTTCCCCAGTACCGAGTTTTTCTTTGTACATTCTGTTTTTTTTTCTTTTTCTTTTCCAGTTTGGCTTCCTGGTATATCGCCTTTGGGCACAGTATCTACCTTGTTGTCGTCACTTTTCTCAACTACTCTGTTTGTTAAAGGTTTAGATAAATTCTTGTCAACTTCAAGTAACTTCTCCTTTTCACTGGGCTCTATCCTGTTTTTCTCAAGATGTGCTTCTATTACATTAAAGATTTGTTGTTTGATTTTATTATAGCCATAGTCCATTTCACTGGTCTCCGTAATTGCAAATACTATTTTTTGACACAGTTTTTCAATTTCAACATCTTTAATATATTTTGGTACCGGGGCCTTCTCCTTAAGCTTTTTTGCTCCATTTACTGCTTGTTTATATTGTATCCAGTTATATGTTTCAATTGCAGTACGAACTATATACACCTAGAGCTTGTACCTGTATAAGTGTTACCTGGGTAACTCGGTTAACACCTGTCAACCGGGTCATAGCTATCGTTAACCGGGTGACCCGAATTAATTATCCATAAGCATGATAATGTGACGTACAAACGTATGTACAGTACGTATGTCCGTTGGGAGTGAGGTCATTTTAAATTTTATTATTTAAACCCAGTTTATTTTCTGACTGCCTCTAGCCTTTTGAGAATAAACTGATTATGTTACAGCTATTATCATGATTCTCGGTGCACCTGACATAAAAATTAATAAATTTATCAGTTACCATTATCATTATACGTAGTTTTTTAAAAAAATGCATATAAGAGAATTTATGATTTTGCATCAATCAATCAAAAAAACGGTTTACCCGGATTATTAAGATTTCCCAGTTTATAATGTTGTAAACGGTGAGTAACCCGGAGCTTAAATTTTTTAACGGGTGCAACCTCTAAAAAAATTACATACCCTTAAGAGCTATCTCAATTTTGCATTAGCCAATCAAACAAACCGAGTCAATCGGGTCAACTGGGTAGCCCAGATTTTTTAAAACAATCCAGTTTGTGACCCGGTAATAGTCTGGTAAACGGGCGGGTTATCCGGAATTTGAAATTTATTTCGGGTACAACCTCTATATACACCGTTTCTGGTTACCCAAGAATTCTGCAATTTCAATATCTCTCTTGAGCACCCTGTGATGCTATTCGTTTAATATCGACATAATTTTTTGATCTTGATGCCAGAATAGCCGATTAAATTCTTTGATGCATTCCATGATGATCTATATATTTTCCCACTATAGGTCACGTGTTAAAGTTGTTTGGAGCCTGTTATTTCTACTTATTGTTGTAGTATTGTGTCACTATATATTGTTGAGGCTTAGTTGTAGCTAGTTTCATTTACTTGAGCCAATAATTTCTTTTGTTTATGTTGCAATGCGTATTTGTTTTGTTGTTTACCTATTTTGATCAGTTACGTGTTTGTTTTGCTATACATCTACTGATCTGCGATACAGGGTTTTTACTAGTCCTCACTTTTTCCAAACCGTTTTTCCGAAAAAGTTGTTTTTCCAAAGTTGTGCTAGTCCAAAGTGGTTTTTGTATACTGTTGTTTCAGAGTAATTAGTTCCTGCTGCTCAAAGCTATCTTTGTTATGTCTAGTTCCCTATATTCTGTGTTGTTTTTAGTGTTTTTGTCGATTTTGTTTCTGCTAAAATTTTGGTCACAGGGATCAGCAGAGAGAGTTGCTTTTTTTGCTTATTACCGTATTACTATTTTACCAAAAATTTAAATAATATTTATTAATATTAATTTAAATAAATGTATATAATCAATTCTAATACTAATGTCCTTATTATTTATTGATTTTTTTTTTACAAATTTAATAATTTTTGTCATATATATATATATTTTTTTTCTTACAAAATTTAAGTCTATACAAATTTAATTTTTTGAATTCAGTAAGTAAGGTTAAAAAACAGTTAATAATTGTCCGAAGGACACTACAGGTGGAGCACTAGTACACCCGATGTCTGTGTGTTAGCAAATTCTAAATTCTGATTGGCTAGATCAGGTGTAACATAAAAAAAACAATAAAAACAATAAAAACAATTGAAAACTGATGTTTATTGGCTTATCAGGTGTAATATAAAAAACAAATATTGGTCCTTCGGACTTTAAATGGTTCCCATTTTCCTAGTTTACTATATAAAAACAGCAAAACAGTTCACAAAACAAGAATATGAATACTTATTGTAGCAGCTTATGCTAAGATTGGCTTATGCTAAGAATTTAAATTATTTTATTATGAAATTATAAAATTTTAGAGAGGTGTTTTTTTTATAGTTTGATTAGGGTTTAGAGTTAGAGTTATTAATAAAAAAGTATATGTGAATTTAGTAGGTATTATAGAATTAAATAGAGACCCTGGATCTCAGCATAAGCTGCCACACTTATTTACTATTATGGAGCATAGAAGAAACTCATATCTGATAGATTCTGAAATAATTGTTATACAAACTATTTATATGGGCAATTGAAAATTTGATATACAATTGTAATCTAAAAACTGGCAATTTTACTATCCACTTAACCATAATAAGTTAAACTTAAGGTACCCCATTTATAAGTAAAAATTTTTTGTTTTGAGTGTTTCTAGCAAAAAATCTTTTCTAATCATTTTTAATCACTTTTTCCAGAAAGTTTTCATAAGAACAAAGGTATGGTGTTTGGTAATTGGCAGAGTTTATTGAGTTTCTACTACGTTTAAATTATGAAGCCAAACAATAGATTTATAAATTATTAAACCGTAAGTGTTATACTAACATAAAATTTTACACATTTATTAAAGAGACTATGCATTATAAATACTTTAACATGATTTATTTTACCTGAACAATGACACATATACTTTATAGTTATTGTATGGGTTGTAGTGAATAACCCAGTTACACACGGGTTATTCAACACCCATATAATAACTATTTTATTGCACGGTGTCTGACATAACAATCACGTGCCAATAAGTAAATGAAAAAAGCACGGGTTGTCACATAAGACCCGTGCAATAAGTATTATATATCAAACTACCTCTATAATAAACACGATGGTGTGATTTAATTACAGTAATATAGACTATGGAATAGTAACATGTTAGGTATAATGTGTTTTCAGATAGCTGAAAAATATAATAAAAATTACTTTAGCATTAAAAATGCTTTACTTTTTGTTAATAATTGGCCGGAGCGTAGCGACGGTCTTTTATTTTCTATGCAAAGTGATACAAAAATTACCTTCCTGATGTGCTTCAATTGTAAAAATCTTGACAATTTTTACTTTTTTGATATACTTGCATATACTGTATATGATGTAAATCTTATCAGGAATGGAATTTGGAAATTTTTTGTCTGTCCGCACGCGTGTCTATATTTGTGCTTCAACATATGCATATTAACGCGTTTGTGTAATATGATGATGAGCTCCGGACATATAATGCTACGCATTAGCCTAGTTTATTCATATTTCGCGTATCGAAAGAATTTTTAATTGATTTGATTGGTCAATAATAACATTTGGATCTACATCAATTAGCCAATCACACCAATGTTATAACCCGTGATTTTCCGTAAAAATGCTATTATGTACAATTCAATTTATTTGCATTATGTACAAATAATTTCATTCGCATTAATGATTTCATTCAGTGAGTGAGTATAAAGAACATTTAGTAATTTTACTAAGTAAAACATCAAAACAAGTCACAAAACAAGAATAAACATAAATATTTATTACCATTACATACAAATAATTTCAATCGCATTAATCATTTAATTTAGTTAGTATAAAGAACATTTAATAATTTTACTACATAAAAAACAAGCTCACAAAACAAGAAAATAAATACATATTTATCATTAAGTACAAATCAATTTCATTCGCATGAATTTAGTCGGTGAGTATAGAGAACATTTAATAATTTTACAGCAAAAAGTTCACAAAACAAGAACATAAATAAATATTTACCATTACGTACAAATAATTTCACTAGAATTAATAATTTCATTCAGTGAGTGAATGCTTAATTATTTTACTACATAAAAACCGCAAAACAAGTTCATAAAACTAGAATATATAAATACTTAAATACAATTCATTTTATTCGCATTAATCATTTATTACATTCAGCATGTGAATATCAAAATCATTTAATAATTTTACGAAATAAAAAACAGCAAAACAAGAACATAAATACTTGTTTATTATTACGTACAAATCATTTCATTCTCATTAATCATTTAATTCAGTGAATGAGTATAAAGAACATTTAATTATTTTACTACGTAAACAACAAAACGAGTTCACAAAACATGAACATAAATATTTATTTAACATCACGTACAAATCATTTCATTCACATTAATCATTTCATTCAGCCCGTGAGTAAAGAATATTTAATAATTTTACAAAGTAAAAACAGCAAGATAAATTCACAAACAAGATCATAAAATACTTATTTTACAATTATTTCATTAGTATGAATTTAGTCGGTAAATATAAATATTATTTACATTTGATCTAAAGTTTAAAAGCGCAGATGTGAAATAAAGATTTTATGGATATGGAAAAATGTGCGCATTGTAATGAAGATAATATTAGTCTTGCATGGTGTCTGTCATGCGACCCTGACATAACAAAAAGGTGGTCCAAGTGGAAATAAGGATTCTGACGATTGCATGAAAATGCTCAAACTTAGACATATGGATATGAAGATGTAATTGAATGGATTCCATTTGATAGATTATCTGAAGTTAAAGAAATCGGTAAAGGAGGTTTTGATTCTGATATTCAGCAATCTGAATGGATGGCATACGAAAAGTTGAAAATGGTAATGATGGTAATAGCTATACTACAAAAGAGCATGTGAACCACCCAGCATCTTTGCACTTAAAACCTTGTCAGATTCCTTAATTCGTTTAATTATAAAGTTTGACAATCATATTGAAATGTACAACGTTCGGTAGTCAGCTAAGATATATATGGGTTAACTAAAAATAGTGAAAATAAATACTTGATGGTATTACAATATGCCAATAAGAGAAATCTTTATAAGTTTTTAAGAACAACGTTTCAAGATCTTTCTTGGAAGATCAAGGCATTGCATGTGATTTATATCGAGTTCATGATGCAGATGCAGGCTTTCACAGTGGCAACATTTTGCATTAGCACAAATTTGAAATCTTATATCGCAGATTTAGAAATGATTCAGAAGGTGAAATTTATGGGGTTATGCCTTATGTTGCTTCAAAGGTTAATGATTTTTGTATTACGTATTTACGCAGGGATTTTTAGTGCATGTTACAAGATTTTTCAAATTGTAATATTAGAAAATTTTTGAATAACGATAAGAATAAATTAGGTCAACCTGTCTGTATAGTGTATATAATTACCAGATGCAAGAGTGCATTTAAGTGCGATATAAATGAAAGCAATAAAAAAAAAGAAGATGCTTAGTGTTATTTGTTTCAATTTTAATCGGTATTTTTAGTACTCAAATTTTTGGATTAGGATATCAAATATGATCGCATATTTTTAAATTAAATAATGATTTTTTATGATTAAAAAAATGTAAATATTATAAAGTTCACTTTAATATATATTTATTGTAATATATATACCTAATTTTTGAACTAAAAAAAAAAAGTTTCAAAAAAAAAAAAAAACCCCTATGAAGCGATGAATAAGATTAATAATTTTTTGATAGAGTTAAAATCTGTAATGCTGAAATATATATATAAACTTGTATGGGATAAAAATAATTCTTTTCTTTTTTTAATTATTTTGTACTCAAAGATCAAAATAAGTAAATATTTTAATTTCTAATGGTTTTTTTATAACGATTGATTAAAAGTTGTTTGATTGAATTTTAAAGGTTAATATGTTTATTAAAATACAATCTGATGATGATTTATATATTAATAATAGATATTAATTAAAATGATTTTTATAACGAAAAAAAAGGGCATTTCTATGAATAAAACAGAGTCATGTACTAAATCAAAGTGAATAAAAAGGATTAAAAAGATTGAAAACTCAAGATTTAACAGATTCATTAGTCGAATTTGTGAAGAAAAATTCTTCTTTTAAAAAAAAAAGGAATTAGAAGAAAGAGAGTTGAAACTTGAAAAAGAAAATTAGAAATTCTTAAACAAGAATTAGACCTTAAAGCATAATGCATTTAAAGATGTAATTAATGCAAATATGAGTATCATAAAATAAAAAACTTAGTATTCTTATTAAATAGAGAGTACTTTGCATATAATATAAATATGATAATAAATAATAATACAAATACATATGAATATATAACTAATAATAATGATAATCTATAGTTGTTTTATAAGTAATTAAATAAAATAATTTGATTATATAATACTTTTTTATTTGTATTAATGCTTTAATTATTATACAACAAGTATATTAGTAGTCTCTTTGCATCCTATTTTCTGATTCACTAGTTGAAAACAATTCTTTTCTACCAAGTAGTATTTTAAAATATAACAAGTATATATAAGTCAAAGTGAGGCTAAAATTTTTTTGAGCAAGAATATGCATGCCACTTGTATAATGTGCCTTTATATTACAATAAAAGAAATTTTAGGTAAAGAATTGATAATGCTTCCGTGGTTATTGTTTTATACAGTAATATTTTTGATTATTTATAGTTTGAGGAGTATAAATTAGAATCCAGTAATTATTAAATAATTTCACAACATTATTATGCTTTGCTCCAGCAACTACCATAATTATTTGCTTAGGATGATATTATGTTAATATATAATTTCATATAAGCTCAAGAATAATTGTATTTAATCTTTCTTCCAGGCACAATATTTGACTTTCTAGAGCGTTGTTTTTATAAGCAACAGTATAGTGCAATTCTAGCATAATCATTTCAGGCTTTTGCAAATTTTCTAAATTTTATAATGTGCTATTGTTCTGCAAATTTTTCAAACCACATAAGCCAAAAGAGCTATAATCTTTAGCTAAATAAATTCACAACTGTTGGTGCACATAATGTTATCACTTAAAAGTTCTAAAATAGTTGTATTTGTTCATTTTTATGAATTGTTATGCCCTAATAGTATAGTAAAAATGAAGACAATGTCTGTCTAAAATATTGATTGATAAACGCAAAACATTGACCAGACATGATGTTTTCTACTTTAAATTCCATTCGATCTACGGTTACTCCGGTAGCCTGAGGTGTTTTATACACTAAACCTGCATCTACATATGCAATTACTGCAAAAAAGTGACCTGGATTATTCTCAGTAACGACACACGTCCTTCTGGGTAAGGATAAGACAAAATGCTTTCAATCATTCATCGAGCAAAACGTGTGGAATCATCTTAATAACATAATGTTCGAGAGGCTTGACCCTCACTCTATCGTTTTTAATAAAATATAACATAAAAGTAATAAGTGGTAATACATGTATATATTAAGTAAATAATGCAAGCGAAACGATTTATAGTAAGAAAGTTAGATTAAATAATGAAAAACAAAAAATTTTATTGCCACACATCACTGAGAATAAAAAAATTCTACTGGTTTTTATCGATATTATGATCCTGATTCATTATATTTTATCAAAGACCGATCCATCACTATAAATTAGTCACGATTAATTGTCAAATAATTAATTTGGTTAATAAATTGTATTGTTTTATATTATAGTTAATATTAAGTAGACAATCATATTCAACTCAGAAAAGCTCAAAATTATCAGCGTACTTAACTAAGAAAAAACCAAAATTATTAGCGTACTCAACTCCGCTGCAATGATTTTAGAATTATTAATTTCGACTAAGCCTTGGATATTCTAGTGCAATAATTTATTTAATAAACTGGTGTTTTGGGAAAATCCGTAATATTTTTCGCCAGTACTCGGACCGAAATTGGTCAGATATTTAGTTTAGCCGAAAAACTATTACAAACATCTTAAAATCTTGGTTTTTCCTAATAATAGTAAAGCATCATACTCAATTTGGTATTATGATCATTTGTATGTACTTATTCTAGTAGGAATTTACTGTTAGTAAGAATTAAGGTTAGTAGAAATTAAGGCTAGTAAGAATTAAGGTTAGTAGAAATTAAGGTTAGTAAAAACTGTTTTGTTTGGATATTATCTTTTTGGCAAATTGTTTATTTTACCGTTATTGAAAAATCCAAAAAGGAAAAAAGATCATTGAGATTTATCACAAATCCATCTCATCATCATAAGAAGCTTTATAACTAATTGAAGATTACGTAATTACATTAATTTGCTTAATATGATCAAAAAGTTCGTGTATGAGTAAAAAAAACGTAGTTATAAAAAGTAACCAATTAATCTAATTTATTAATAAAGTATTAATAATACACATAGAACTCTCATTGTAGAAGTATGATCCAAGTGTTTGTTACACGTGGATTGATAACGATAATTGTTCCGTTTACTATATACATAATGACATAAAATGAAGAATATTAAAAGCAAGTCCACGTTTCAAATCACACACTTGAAATGGAAATTATTTACTCCTTATTTCTGATTGGATATCAAATGTTGAATTTAGTAAAATTTCTCTTAATAATGACTCTTAAGGGGTTTAAACATTAATTTTTTTTTTTTTTTATAGTTAGGGGTTAAGTATCATTAGCTTAAACTTATAATTAACAAAGTTTTATATAAGATATATATATAATTTTAATATTTGATGTGTTTCCTTTGAAAGATAAATAAAACAAATCCGACCTTCTGTTTTTCTGAATTTCTTTTTTTGGCCTTTTTTTTTAAGATCAGAATCTATAATTTTTAAAAAAATCGTGGAAATTTTTTTTATAAATATAATAAATTATTTGCTTATATTAATTGCGTGAAAAGTAACTTTAATATTTTTTATGCAAAACATTTTAAACTAACTTTGAAAAAAATATTTCTTGGCTTGTGATCCTCTTGATCTTTTTTTTTTTATGTCGATCGTTTTTTTTTTTTTTTACGATCTCACGTAATAAAGTTAAAGCCACAATTATGTTGTCGAGAACTACTGGTCAGCCGAGTGCTCAAAATGACATTTTTATTCATAATCTACCAATTAACCCAATTGACTCAATCAACCCAATTAACTCAATTAACTCAATTAACCAAATGAACCAAATTAATCAAATTAACCAAATTAACCAAATTTACTCAAATAATTCAATTAATTCAATTAATTTGGTATCATCTATATCACCTAATTCAAACATGGATCAATCTTCTAACGTTCCAAAACTTAGGCATTTGAAAAGATTTAAACGTTTAGATACAATTAATGAGTCATCAGGTTTGTATTTCTTAACGATAGATTGATTTCTTAAAGGGTATTTTGTAATGAAAATTTTTTTCATCAAAATCAATATTATTAATAGAAGATGTGCCACGTTTTATTGGAACATCAACAAAAAATGCTTTTGGTTTTCGTTTTAATAATAATAATCACAAATTTCAAAATTTTCAATCATCGCCTATCAATAAATCTCTATATTTTTCATTGTCATCTTTCGATAGCGCTAATAATTCTTTTGCAACGAAAGAACAATGTAATGGTGTAAATAATAAAACTACTACAGTGGGGAATTCGGTTGATAAGGTATACTCAAATAAGCTATTGTCACGTGTACTTTCGTAACTATACTTATATCAAATTTTCTCAATTATCTGTAATAAATATAATAAGATGTCTGTAATTCCGCGATTTTATTTTCCGGTTATATCCAAAATTCAAGAGAATCGACTTGAATCAGTCTTGGTAATATATTTCTAAAAAATTAAAATTTATATCCAATGTATTTTTTTTTCATCTTCTAATTACTTTTTTTTTCTTTAGATCAAGATTCAGGAAATATTATCTTCAAATAATTATTTAAATAGATCACACTTTGGACTAATCACAAGAGAATGTAGCTTACCTCGTTATATGAGTTCTGCGTTATTTTACAAAATAGTTGAGCTTGGAAATGGAAATGAACATATAACTTTGGATCAATTTGAGAGGTAACCAGAATCCTTATAGGTTTTCAATTACATACTTTTTATCCGTTTTAATTTTATTTATCTGCTTTGCTTTTTTTTAAGAATATGGAAAATGCTTATAAAAACTTCAAAAGATGAAGCATCATTATGTTTTAACATACTACGAAATGATAAGAATAATTTTTTGACCATTGATAATTTTGTTATAGTTTTGAAAGGTATATTAGTTAGGAATAGATTTTTATTATTTCTAAATCAATTATAAGTACTAATGATGGTTCACTTTTTTCGACTTGAAGATATAATAATGAATCATCCTGGGCTGGAATGTTTGAGAAAAAATTTCATATTTCGAGAACGTTATGGTGTGCACATTTACATTACATGTTTATATTACATATTTATATTATAATCGCTATATTTGAATATATTAAATTATTTCTTAACTTGCATATTTTAATTTTTAAAGTCGAGACTGTAATTTGTCGCCTTTTTTATGATTACAATCGTAATTGGTCCGGTAAAATGACTTATAAAGAATTTAAAAGAATGGATTTACCAGGAATGTTGAGAAAATTAGAATCTAAAGTTGATCCAAATAATGTAAGCTAATTAATTGATAATAAATTTTTTTTTTTTTGTTATACATATTTTTTTTGACATTTAATATCATATTATATTCTATCAGTCTTGCGACTACTTTTCATACAAACATTTTTATGTAATATATTGTAAATTTTGGGAACTTGAAAATGATTACGATTTACGTATAAATAAGAAAGATCTTGCTCGATATTCTGATAATGCATTAACCTCAAGAATAATCGATCGCGTAATAAACGGATACGGAAAAATGACTGATTTATCAATGAAAGAATATGATTCGAATAATCCAAAAATGAGTTACAGGGATTTTATATGTAATGTCGTGTGTCAATTTATTTGGATTTTTTTGGTTTATAAATGTTGCTTATGATTAGTGCAATTGACGACACTTTCTAGGGTTTCTCTTGTCAGAAGTTGATAAATCTACAAATACTTCTATTGAATATTGGTATGTTTTTTTTTTTTAAAAAAAAAAGAAGCTTTTTATTATAAACCTCTAGATTTTAGATTTTAATTATTATTATTTTTTTTTTTGATATATTTTAAGGTTTCGATGTTTAGATAGTGATGGTGATGGTGTTTTAAGCGTATACGAACTTGAATGGTTTTATGAAGAACAATTGAATCGTATGAAACTTTTTGGTATAGAACCAATAAAATTTAAAGATTGTATTTGTCAAATGTAAGTTTCATAACTTTATTATTATTTACTATCTAATCACGATAACTTTATACATGATCTTTTTTTTTAGAACTTTTTTCTTTTAAAAAAAAAACATTATAGGTTCGATTTGATCAAACCTTCGAATCCGTACGTAATAACTCTCAAAGACCTTAAACGGTGTAAACGAAATGCATCCCCATTTTTTGATATGTTTTTTAATCTTTCTAAATTTATCGCTTACGAAAATTATCAACAACAATTAGGCGAAGTGAAGTAAGTATTGAAAACTAACTTTTATCGATTTGCTTTGTAGTTATTATTCTAACTATTCTAACTTTTTTTTTTTTTTTTTTAATTATAAGCGAAATCGATGCATATGTTAACGTAGAATATGAAAAAATATTACGTGCTGAACAAAATAGGCGTAGATCACATGAAAAACTTGAAGCATTGGGAACTGCAAATAAAAATATACCTCATAAGGTTACCCTTGATGGTTTTAGAAGTAATGTTGTTGGTAATAGATTCATTCGTTATTCAAATAAACAAATTATTTGTGAAGAGATTGATGATAGTGACGATGATAAGAATAGTGATGAAGAAGACGACGATGATAACGAAGAATTGTTATAATTGTTAATTGTTATATTAGCTTTTTTTTTCTCAATCATTATATATTCTAGAAGGTCAATTATTCATTAACAGCTTATTCCTTGTATGATAAAACATAATATGAGCAATTGTTATTAAAAAGAAAAAAATGATACGATTCTAGTTAAATGCTTACAATTATAAAATTTGTTAATAGCAGTTTATTTAAATGTTGCAGTTAAAATGTTGAATTTTTGTACGCATTTTATGATTATATTCATCATGTTTAATATAGAAATATTATATAATTTTGATTTTATTAATTGTTAAAATCTTATATAAATGAGATGTTTATAAAGACTTAATACAATAACATCATAAACCCCCAGATCATATAATTTTGATTTTATTAATTGTTGAAATCTTATATAAATGAGATGTTTATAAAGACTTAATACAATAACATCATAAACCCCCAGATCAAGCATCGAATATCTAAACAGTAATCAGCATTTACAAGAATTATTTTTACATTCTATAATAAAAGTTGTAGCTTCTTATCACTAATAATCTTAACTTCAAAGATTTTGATATCCGGATTCCAAAGACAAACTGAAATTGCTCATTTCCCGAAATCTTTTCGGTTTCATCCTAAGAATCATCTATTTTCGAAAAAGAGGACGAAATCGAAGAGATACGAAAGTAAGCAAATTTTAGTTTGTCCCTGGATTGCGATTTTTGATTCAAAATATTAAGTAAGCCATCAAATGTTTTCTGTCCAATGGCAACTTTTACAGCCCCCAATCATCATATGAAATAATTATTATCAAGGAATTTAGTAACTTTCAAGTACCTTATGTGACAAAAGAATGTTCTTGAAACCTCGGCTATTCTTTAATAGGAATTAAACTCTTAATAAAGGTTTGTCAATTATGAAAAATTTTGAGGATGATTCGGTTTTACTTAAAATAAAAATTCAAATCTTCAAGTATCTGGTATTGATTAACTGGATCCAAACGTTATTGATTATTTTATTGCTTCAAGAATAGACATTGTAGAATAATAAAATTTATTTCTATACTTCGTTTCGATGTAAGTAGGATCATTGTATCCAATATATCTATTATAATTCAGATAATTTTTTAATAATCACAGGTAGAACAATAAACCTTTTCGACAAGTAATCTTCCAAAATCCTTGGTGTAATATGCAATTTTTTTTAATATCTTTCAAACATTTTCCAATCTTTAAAACTATTACATGAAAGAATTTAGATAAGAAGTCAGTTTCTGCTTATGAAACCACTCTTGGGTTCTAACAACAAATAATCTACGCAAAATTTTAGTATAAACTGCCAAGTCCTAACCTAACTCTAACCTAATTTTATTCTAATTTAATTTTTTCTTTAAATTTTATATTACATTAATTTATAAATTATATCCGTGTTTCATATATTTGGTGTGAATTAAGAAAATGCTTTGTAAAAATATCGAAATTTCTACTGCAGTTTGATAACATTCTTTCGTTAGATTTATATAACATGGTGATGTATTCTTAACATTAGTTGGCCTTAAATTATTACAATATATCTCTATTTGAAGTCGTTGATTAAATTCTCATTGTAGTCTACTAAATTTCTATATAAAATTTCCCATATAATTATGCCAAATGAGTAAATATTGATTATTATACCGTATAATCGCGTAATATCGCAGATGAGTGTTATTTTGAATTTCACTTGTTTAAAAAAGGCATATTGACTCAAAATGAACGCGTCTTAAAATAATGCGCCCTCATATATGTATCAGATTGAAGTCGCAGAAAAGTTTTTAGTAGTTGTAATCTTTTTCCCCAAAAATTAGTATAATAATTTGAATTATCGCACATAAATAAGTGTTTCGAAATAATGCGCAGAATCTCAAAATAACACGAATCTACGCGTTATTACGCGATACACGATACTACCTATCAAAAATTTTGAGTACACTATACGGCATATATTTATTTAGTTATTATCTTGGAGACCTAAATTTGCAATATATGCATTATATGAATTATTCATCAAGTTTACTAAATACACCTATAGTGCTGAACACTATAAGTGCTATTTCTCAAAAATGTACTAAGTAAACGGGATCGGGTACTCTAAGTAAAAATGTTCAGGACCCCTGAAAACCTCATGAGAACTGAAGTCAGGACAGTATATCTAATCTACATTATATATATAAAACTTCTCTTTATCCTAAAATTGCACCCTAATATAATCAAACTAAAAAATCATTTACATTGTATATACAAAACAAACGAAAAAAAACAACTTTTGTAATTTTAAAAAAACTATGGCTATTATAGTTGTTATTATAAGAATAGATTAGTCGATTAAAAAAACCATTTGCTATTTACATCGTATGTACAAAATAAAAAAAAATTTTTTTTGTAATGATAAAAAGGCAACAATACCATCCTGATGGATCTTCGTTAATGTTCCTGATGGGATTAAAAAAAAAAAACGACTTACGTACCGTTCCTGATAGGGCTCTTAGGGACCTCAAAGTCGATTTCTCATGGCAATGCTTGGTTATAATGAAGTCATGCCCCATGATTAACCCATAACGTTAGTTTCGACTTACCTAAATCTCGATCCTTAAAATAGTACAGTACCGTATCCATATTATGCGAAATAACACCTATGAACGTTATTTGAAACAGTTATTTTAAGAGAGCTAAAACAAAAGAATTTTTTTAACAATGAAATTATGATTGTACTGTATTCGGCTAATTATTAGCTCTCTTTAAATTACATGCCTAAAAACAGCGCCCATGGGCGTTATTTTGTGCAAATACGGCGGGGATTGGATTATAATGAAAATGAAACATGGGTTTCTAGAGATTGTACCCGTTGGGAAAATCTCTACCCGGTTACTATTAAATTACCCGGATATCCGGATAAATTACTATTTCACACAATTGCAAGTTCGACCCGGGTACAATCGCTATGGGTTTCTATGTAACATTCTAAAACCCACTTATACTTGTTTAATATAAACTCTACTCTAAAGTTACCCTCTAATCTTAACCCTTGTCTCTAAAAAATGTGGGCAAAAATTTTATTTTTTTTGGTGACTTGTCATTTAATATATTCGAATCACGAAATCACGTATCCAATCTGATTGGTCGTCACCTGGCGATACATCGTTATGGCGGTAAATTATAAAACCCTTAAAATAAAAAAAAATTATTAATCTTAGATTAATAGTTAGTTATTGAGATATTGTTGCTTAAATTAGAAAAAAAACTTAGCTATAATCTTTTTGATTGCCTAAATATTCTAAAACTTTGAACAAAGATATCTTATCTTGATAACTACCTATTCAAAATCAATTAAAATTTTGTTATTTTTAATTCTATGAATTTATATAATTAAAGCAAAAATAAATTTGTCAGATTTGAAACTTTTATTCTAAAATGCAACTAATGTTCTTTATTATACTAAAAAATTTATTACTTTATATTTTTAAATGGGTAACATTTTTTTTATACTAAAAAATCTTTGAAGTATCTTATTTTGAAATAACCTTTAAGCTACATATTAATAAAATCAAGTTTGAAATTGATTAATAAAAATATATTTTACATATATTAACATGTATAAAAAAATTAGAAAATTTAAATTTAATGTAGTAGTATTAATAGTATTTATTCAATAATATCTTTAATGATTATATGAATTATGTATTGAAATACAATGATAAAAATATCTTGAACCAAAAAGCTTCAGAATTCAAATCTACTTTATAAAATTATCTTTTGGCAGATTGTTTATTTTGATTTATTTTATTTTTAAATGCTATAAGACATTTTGTCATTACCAAAGCAGTACAATATAGAAAATTTAGCTAATTATATATCGGGTACTTCATCAAGCTCAATACGGTGACTTATTGCTAGAAAAATAAGTTTAAAAATTAGTTGGTCTAACTTATAGCTCACAATAAAAAAAGCATTAAATGCAAAACTAAAAAGTCTTAAACAATTTAATTCTTGAACTATTCATTCACAGAGTCGCTGCACACTAAAATATAAATTTAAGGCCAATGTTCTAAGAGATAATATGCTCACCTGCATTTACTGGTTTAGGAAGTTTTTGAAAATTCAAAAACCGACTTGTATAAATAGCTTGCTTGTGTGTTTGATAATTAAATCGAGTCGATTTTGTTTGATTTGCTTGATCATATGTTGAAAAATTTTTGTCCAAGTTTCTAATTCCTTTAACTTGTTTGTATAATTCTGTTGTTTCATCTCTCAAGTTATCATCAAATTGAGCCAGCCTGTTTACTAATGAACCAGCAGTTGGTCTATTTTGAGGTTCAGCGTCTAAACATTTATTCATCAAATCCAAAAGCGATTGCGGAACTTCACACCCGATTTCGGGTCTATGACCTAGACAAATTTGTGTTGCTAGGCTAAAATCATGTGGAATATCATGAAAAGGAGGATATCCAGTAAAAACTTCTGACATGATTATTCCAAAAGAATAAATATCAGATTTCATAGTATATTTTTCTCCGTACAGCACCTCTGGAGCAATATAAGGAAGTACACCAAAAATTTCTTTAGAGCTTGAATCTTGAGACACTGGCCTACATAATCCAAAATCAGTAATATAAGAGTTGTACATGTCTTCATTAACTATATTTCCGGAATGAAAATCTTTATGCACTAAATTGGCATAATGGATTTCAGCAAGCCCTTTAGCTATGTAATATAAGTTATTTATTTTATGTTTCCAACTTAAATCATTATATTTATTATCTAATAATTTTCGAAGACTTCCTTGTTTTGCGTATTGCATAACCATCATATAATTACCATCATCTGGGTTCCTAGTTATTCCATAAATTGCAATTGCTGAACTACCCCCATGTTTATGTTGATTTTCGACCTAAAACATTAATTATAATAAACAACTCTATATGAATGAAATATTTGAGATACTGTATATTTATAATATTTACCTCATTTAAAAATTCCTTTTTTATACCGTCTTTAGAACCATTTAGACTTTTTAAGCAAACTCTACTTTGTGGATTTCTCACCCATTTAGAATTCTGAGAATCCCAATATATAATATATCCGTCAGTCCATATTGCCTTAAAAACAGTACCAAAGCCTCCTTTAGCAAGATACTTTACATTCGTAAATTTATCAAAAGGTATCCATTCGATAACATCTTTAGCTTTTCGTGCTTTAAGTTGTATTTGTCGAATAAAGCTATCAATATCTGAATTACCACTTGTCCATTTCCCGAACTCTTTTTCAAAACTTAAATATCGTAAAGAATAATATATTACTTTAATATTGGTAATGTTAAGAGTTATAGTACAGCACAGAAGAATTCTGATTCTGTATTACTTTCTGTATTACTTACTGACTGCTGTAATATAGAGTATTGGTTAATGTTATGTTATTTATGTTGGAATATAATCGACATTTCTGATTTAAAATTTTCTTATTCCGTATTACTCACGGGCTATTGTAATGTAATATCAGATATAGAGTATTGTATTGTATGTGGATTGGTTAAGGTTATGTTATTTGCGTTGGAATATAATCGACATTTCTGATTTAAAACTTTTCTTATTCCGTATTACTTACTCACTGTCGTAATATAGAGAATTGTATTGTACGTGGGATTTGTTAATGTTATGTTATTTGTGTTGGAATTATAATTGACATTTCTGATTTAAAAATTTTTTTATTCCGTATTACTTACTTACTGTCGTAATATAGAGTATTGTATTGTATGTGGATTGTTAATGTTATGTTTTTTGTGTTGGAATATAATCAACTTTTCTGATTTATAATTTTCTTATTCCGTATTACTTACAAACTGTCGTAATATAGTATTGTATTGTATATGGATTGGTTAATGTTATGCTATTTGTGTTGGAATATAATCGACATTACTGATTTAAAAATTTTCTTATTCCGTATTACTTACTCACTGTCGTAATATAGAGTATTGTATTGTATGTGGATTGGTTAATGTTATATTATTTGTGTTGGAATATAATCGACATTTCTGATTTAAAAATTTTCTTATTCCGTATTACTTACTCACTGTCGTAATATAGAGTATTGTATTGTATGTGGATTGGTTAATGTTATGTTATTTGTGTTGGAATATAATCGACATTTCTGATTTAAAAATTTTCTTATTCCGTATTACTTACTCACTGTCGTAATATAGAGTATTGTATTGTATGTGGATTGGTTAATGTTATGTTATTTGTGTTGGAATATAATCGACATTTCTGATTTAAAAATTTTCTTATTCCGTATTACTTACTCACTGTCGTAATATAGAGTATTGTATTGTATGTGGATTGGTTAATGTTATGTTATTTGTGTTGGAATATAATCGACATTTCTGATTTAAAAATTTTCTTATTCCGTATTACTTACTCACTGTCGTAATATAGAGTATTGTATTGTATGTGGATTGGTTAATGTTATGTTATTTGTGTTGGAATATAATCGACATTTCTGATTTAAAAATTTTCTTATTCCGTATTACTTACTCACTGTCGTAATATAGAGTATTGTATTGTATGTGGATTGGTTAATGTTATGTTATTTGTGTTGGAATATAATCGACATTTCTGATTTAAAAATTTTCTTATTCCGTATTACTTACTCACTGTCGTAATATAGAGTATTGTATTGTATGTGGATTGGTTAATGTTATGTTATTTGTGTTGGAATATAATCGACATTTCTGATTTAAAAATTTTCTTATTCCGTATTACTTACTCACTGTCGTAATATAGAGTATTGTATTGTATGTGGATTGGTTAATGTTATGTTATTTGTGTTGGAATATAATCGACATTTCTGATTTAAAAATTTTCTTATTCCGTATTACTTACTCACTGTCGTAATATAGAGTATTGTATTGTATGTGGATTGGTTAATGTTATGTTATTTGTGTTGGAATATAATCGACATTTCTGATTTAAAAATTTTCTTATTCCGTATTACTTACTCACTGTCGTAATATAGAGTATTGTATTGTATGTGGATTGGTTAATGTTATGTTATTTGTGTTGGAATATAATCGACATTTCTGATTTAAAAATTTTCTTATTCCGTATTACTTACTCACTGTCGTAATATAGAGTATTGTATTGTATGTGGATTGGTTAATGTTATGTTATTTGTGTTGGAATATAATCGACATTTCTGATTTAAAAATTTTCTTATTCCGTATTACTTACTCACTGTCGTAATATAGAGTATTGTATTGTATGTGGATTGGTTAATGTTATTTGTGTTGGAATATAATCGACATTTGATTTAAAAATTTTCAGGTTTCAAAATCCAATTACTTACATACTGGTGAGAGTATTTAAATTATATAAGTTTTTGTCTTTTTAAAGATACTAATCTTTATGACTGCATTATACTTACAATCCAAAAACTAATTCATAAGCTTTTTTTGCCCATGCATCATCTGGTTTAATTTTTAATAAGTTTTCCAAGTCGGAAATCGATTCTTCATACCTTTTCATTATATAATTAATTTCCCCACGATATTTTAGTGCTATTATGTTTTCTGGTTCAATTTGCATATGCTTCTTCGTATTTGCCTAAGATTAAGTATGCTTTTCCTCGAGACATTAGTGCAAGCGTATCATTTGATTTATTCTTTAATTCGTCTACGTATTGATCAAAGGTTTTAGAATTGATCCAGCATGCTTCCCATAACTCTTTACTAATATCATCGTTAGTCATTGCTATCCATAAAGAGACAGTATCGTTATTGAAATTTTAATTATGCACCAAAATTTAATGTTAAATAAAATTTACTTAAATATTTAAACTTTTTACGTCCAAAATTCGCCTCAACAGACGCGTCTTGTGATCTTAGCCCAATGCAAGGATACAAATTATTTTTAAGTCATCTAAATTATTAGGTAGATAATATGCAATTCCTTGAAATATAATTAAATATCAGAACTTTATCAATTGACTTAAAATTATTAAGAGTAACGATATATATTAGAACTAGTTGAATTTACCTAGATTTATACCATTTTTAGTATAAAATATCATTTTATCGTCATTTCTAAAATTTAAATAGCATCCAATTGTATCACCAATAGTATATGTCGGTCCATATGGCTTGCCACTTCCGGAACAAAAAAAATTTCCATAGTCACCATGGTAAGCGCACCCCCATGATTTATTTTCCTTAATTTTTTTATCTTCCACATATTTCCTTCCTAAGAGATATTATGACATGTCGTTAATATGTAATAATAAAAATAAAAAATAGACCGTTATTACCAGGCATAAAATCAATTATATTGTTTTGTTTTGTACAGTATCCTACCCCAATCATTCTATTAATAAATAGAATTAAAGTGATTGTGAAAATTTATAATAGTAATGATTTAATACATGAAATAATTATTTAATATTACCCATTTTTCCCTTTATTTATAATTTCAATTTCAAAGTAAAATAATCCGCATTGTGAAGGAATTGGATTATTGGCATGAATTACAACAGCTTTATAATCATTAGGATCTTTAAAAAAATTTTTTTTAACTATACGTATAACAATATAATATTCTGAGAAATTTCTCTTAATAAAATTTATTACACATCTTACCCGTATAATTCACTTTAAGCCCACTTGAATCTATGCTAACAAACTGTGATTTATCATCAATATTCCACGCGGTTGGTAGAACAAGACCATTAAACAAAGTAGTCTCTCCCATTACATCAAATTTCCATTCGGATCTTTTATCAAAAAAGATTTTATTTTAGGTGAATTATTATCAGCAAAATGTAAATTTAATTTATTTAACAATACATGTTACGCAATATCAGCTGTTAATTATTAAGTATGTACGGTGCAAGAAATCTAAAACCACAATCGTTCCTTATAAAGACAAAATATAAACATTGAAATTTAATATTTCCTTAAATTATTAGCACCAATAAATTGTGCTATTGAAGTTGATAATTTAAGAAATCCTAATTTCTAATGTTCTACTTAATAATATGCTTCGTGTAATCTGAATATAAAATTACACCGGAATGCAGTATTTAATTTACCGTTTATATTTTGTCTCTAAGGAGTAATTGTTTCTTGCACGGTACGTCCGATCTGCAGATCAATTACGTAGGCAAAGGGGCTCGAAAAGCATTACGACATACACTGCATTTATTTGGCTATACCGGCAAATAATTTAAGCCGAAGGTCATTTTTTAAAAAGTTGTCAGAAGTATAAGAGAAGTGATTGATGGCCAGAATGGCAATGGCGTTCCGTGAAAGCAATTGTAGCCGGTGATTTCCCGCCTGCCAAAGAAGCCGGTTGCAGTATTGATGGGAGTCGCCGTAGGATTATTGTAGCCTGCCGAAGCAAGCCGGCTGTGAGTGCAGAAATGCAAGTGAGGAAATATAATCGCCATCTCAGGGCGGGTTGGTGGATCTCGCGAATTTTCTGGTCGAGCATCTGTGAACCTGGCTTCGTCGTCTCTGGTTTTTATACTTACCATTTTTTACCTGGTTCTTTATTTTGTTCGGTCTTGGATCTTCGTACGCCGTATCCCTTTCTTTTTGCGCCATCTTCTGATTCTCACATGCTTTTGACTTCTCGTGATGGCTTCATGGGGCGATGTCGTGAGGCTGCTCTTCTTTCGATCACGTGATATACTACGAAAAGCATTCGCATTACACGACACACACTGCATTTATTTGGCTAGACCGGCAAATAATTTAGGCCGGAGGTCATTTTTTATTGAAAGTTGCCAGAAGTATGTGAGGTGATTAATGGCCAGAACGGCAATGACGTCCCGTGAAAGCAATTGTAGCTGGTGGTTTCCCGCCTGCCAAAGCAAGGTGGCTTTAGGATTATTGTAGCCGGTGGAGGTGCATTTTACTTATTTGCGCGGGTAACACAAAATAAAAAGGAAATCCGATTTTGTAAATAAACTAAGTGCGCGAGATAAAAATTTAGGGTTAGGGTCTTAACGTTAGAGGCTATAGGGTTAGAGTGATGCTTAATATAAGTAAAATTTCATTCCCGTCATTTTTAATTAGTGCACCAAGATCGATTTAAACATTAGTTTTTGCGTATTTTCGCTTTTTTCTTCTTTTACGCGTGTTCGAATTCTTCGTCGGGCTGATCCGGAATAGTCAAATTTTGCACTCTCCGATTGGCTATTTCCTCTCCAGGAGCTTGTATTACCCGCGCAAATAAGTGGATGCGGTGGAGGTATTCCCCACCCGCCGAAGCAAGCCGGCTGTGAGTGCAGAATGCAAGTGCAGATATGCAAGTGAAGAAATGCAAGTGAGGAAATGATAGAATCACGTGTCTTCCAAAGTTTATGATTCTATCATTTGATCACGATTTTTCTGTTTTTTTTTTTTTGCCTGTGGTGCTGAAGCTTGTTCTGCTTGTTTTTTTTTTTTGCATTTGTCATAGAAACCAAGCATCTTCCAAAGATGTTGGTTTATTGGTTTGTTTAGAGAAGTCTGATTGTTATATGCCCACGACTGTTTCATGTTTTGATTGAGTATATCGTGATGGGGGGGGTTTTGCCGTTGCTATTCCTTTGGATTGGTGCCTTGATGACTCCGAAGCTACATTCCATGAAATCAATATTATGGGCATCCAATCTATTTTCGTTCGCTGTGACGCACAAAGGATTCAATTAATATTGACTTCCAGAATACGTAGTATTATGTCATTACTAAACTTGTTGCGACTGAGAGCGGTCAGCTGAATTACGTGTTATTCCAAAGTTTATGATTTATTCATTGATCGTAGCTTATCATTTGGTTTTTTNTTTTTTTTTTTTTTTTTTTTGCACGTTGCAGGAAAACCATGCATATTCCAAGGTGTTTGTTCATTTAATGAGATCTGATCGCTTTATGCATGGTAACGTGTTTTTTTTTATTTTTTACCGACATATATGGATGTGTAATAGTGGTCAGTACTAGTGATGTGCCGCGTATAGTACAGTACGCAAAAAATTTTTTAGAATATTCTAGAACAAATCATAAAACTATTCATATCTTAAATTTTCCCTTATGAAACTGCCTTTTATTTTCTAAGCAAACTTATTCCTTGCAAAATTTTGTATATAGATAATTTTATATCATATGCGTACTATACGTATTTCACATACTATACACACTATACGACTATACGTACTGGACATATTGTACGTACTGTACGCTAAAAAAATTCAGATATCATATAAATGGCACATCACTAGTTAATACACAGCAAAACGGGGTTTAGAGACGTTTTTATCAAAATTGAGATTTTTATCAGATCATATTTATAAAAATGTGATTTATTTACAGTAAAGTTTTTGGCATGAATTAGATAATAAAATTTTGTATAATCTTGTACGCAGCATTTTATCAAGATGACATTTCTATTTTATATTTAGAACAGCAGTTAGAATTCTTATTGTTAATTAACTAAAAAAGAATAGAATAAAAGAGTAATGTGTACCGATATGAAGTACATACATATCAACATTTACAAATATTATCTGCATATTATTCTTGTAGGTTTTTTTTGCTTGTCAATATTCATAAACGATTCAATTTCTTCCAATCATTGCTCTGCTTATCTGCACGAGGGCCTAATCGCGAAATCTCAGTAAATACTAACTCCCACTTATCCGAGTTTAGCATTAGAAGAACTTGCAAGTCTGGCCTATCTTCAGAATGGATAGAACGCATCAACTCTTTTCATGCTTGGGATGAATTAGACACCTTTTCCCTAAAAATCAACATTGTTAATTATATCATTGAATAAGAAGTAACAGTAGAAGCGAGAAAGTTTGAACATTTCAGCAGAGTTGGCACAAGATGCCAATGTATTATACCATGATCATTTAAGATTCCATTTATAATAATTAAAGATGGGATCCACGACTCTGGAAACTGCATAAATCACGTAAGAGTTTTCACTATACTCTCCTTCACCTAATAATGGTCTCAAACTCCAACAATTCCTCCTATGAATTAAGCAGATGATTAATTTAACCAAGAAATACAAAATATGATTAATTGTATTATTCCACTTACAGTCCTTCTAGTAGATCGAATGTTGTTAATAAAACCCTACGTTCACCCAAATTATTTTCATCTTGTAGGAATGTAACAGGGTTGCGGATCGAAATTGGGTCCCAATAACTCGTATGTATTAATAAATTTATCCAGCATGCTGATCGTTTTTCTAAAAATTCCGGTTCACTTAATTCAATTTCCTCAAGAACCTGTTTCATCTCCACTGATAACTCATCTGCCACGCTATCTACTCCTTCAGAAATATCTATAATTCTGGATGCTATTGGATCACCCGAATCGATAGAAGTCAAATCAAACTGTTCTAAACACCCGCGAACTTCGTTTAACACTCCCTCAACTTTCATGGAGCAACCGGCATTTACTGCATTAATCAATGAAGAATTCGACATTAAGTAGTAGTTAATTGAGCTTAGTTGTTCAGCCGGTGGTTTCCCGCCTGCCACAGCAAGCCGGCTGATCGAACTAGCAGAATCAGGTGTTTGTTCTGGCGTTATGTCTCTAGTTTTGTGGAGGGTTTTGGTGGGGCAAATAAAGTTTCTTGAATTTTCCAGGACAGAGTTTGTAGGCTTTTATGGCCCTGGTATTTATGGCCCCACCAGGAGTCTAGACACTTTTGCAGTAACGTGACCATCACGTGGTGTGGCGTCTTCGGATTAACTTTTTGGCTTTATTGTTAAGGTTAGGGTTAGGGTTCGTGTATATAGCCTTAGAAGGTCCCTATATATATGTAAAATTGCGTTCCGGACATTTTTATGTGGTTTTTAAGGCCGATTTAACCATTAGTTTTGAGTATTTTCGCTCTTTTCTTTTTTTTTCTTCTTGTACACGTGTTTTGTTTTGATGTCGGACTGATCCGGGACGATCAAAATTTACGTTCTCCGATTGGTTAATTCTCATGCGCCACGTCACGTTACTGCAAAAGTGTCTAGACCCCTGGTGCGGTTGGTATTTATGGCCTATTTTTTTAGTGGCTTATTTGTGTGACCACCTGAGCCATACGCGGCTTGTGATCCCGTGCCGGCCCTCCGATTGGTGATTGCCACTGTTGTGTAACATTGCGGCAAGTCACGTTTGGTGGATCTGGTGGTGATCAGGGACACGGAAAAATACCGTTTTGATATGTAAAAGTTTCATTTCGATATAATAAAAAGATCCTTTTTATAGCGATATAAAATTTTTCTCCTATTTTATCTATACAGTTAATTCTCCGCAAGTGCTCTTTTTTTCTTCACAATAAAATATATTGCTTTTAGAGTAATTATTATCATACATCATAATTAGATCTCTCTATAAGTGCACATTTTCCAGATGGAGAGCTCACTCTCTATAACTCTGCGACCTCCCGACTAACTCACCAATATTTCATATTTCTTGATATCTTCTGAACTTTTCCGAAACTTTCCGACGTTCCTAATTACCTTACTGGCCCAAATTAAACATACACTGCTCTTAATTTTGCCCAAAAATTCGTTACTGTCAAAAATTCCATTTTATACCGTTTTGTACTAAAAATTCCGTTTTATTCATATCTATATATATATGAATTTTTTTACGTGTCCCTGGTGGTGATGCTACCGATCATGCGCGCCGGTGTCACGTGATGCCCGTGCTTAGCCCGGTTTTTCGAATTGTTGACCTATTAGTCAACATATATTAAAGAAACTATAAAAACGTAAATATATATGTTTTGGAATAGATCTAAAGCTTAGTATTATTTTTTCTATGAACGTTGTAATAAAAAGATTTGGTTTGCATAGATAACGTATGTGTCATGAGATTATTGACCGAATTTGGGTTAGAGTAAACGCTAATTCCATTAACGTTAAAAATGATACTTGTACTTTTTACCCGTTCCACATAACAGATGTTATGCATAATGATAACAATGATGATAAGCCTTGTAAGGTATCAAGTTTATATGCGGAATCTATTCTAAGCTAAATTTTTTTATTATATAAACCTGTAATGTGGCACTTACGTTTGTGGTCTGTTTACAAGCAAGCCCCATAAGGCTAAGACCCAGCATATAAAGCAAAAAATTTTAAGCAACATGTTTGAGGTAAGAGTTATTTACCCGCTATTATTATAAAAACTCTGAAAACAATTCGATACATAATTTATTTGTGTGGAAAATTTATTATATAGAACTAGCCTTTGTATAATTACCGATCACTTCGTATACCAATGCAAAATAAAATCCTTTCTTAATATTATATAGTTCAAATGGAATAAATGGAATTCATTCAATCATATATGCTTATAATAAAATTACTTGAAACCCTGTTTCTTTCTATCCATCCTTGAGTTGTTATGTTGGGACTCATGCCTTACACCACGCTTTTTATTCGTGCTATTTTCTTACAATATGTACGTTTTTCTTTATTAGAAACTCTTCATAATTATCAATTTCATGTTATTTATATAAATTTGAATGCAAACAATGTTTATTAGCAATGGCTAATTAATCGAATAATTAATAGCTTATTTCAAATTCTTGTTTCAGTAAATGTTTTTCTTAAACAAAATTTACGTGAATAAAATGAAAATTAAATGGCTTAAATTTAATAGTTTGCCTTAAGTACTTGGATTAATAAATGCTATTTATGTTTATGCACGAATCAAACGTGAATTAAATGTTGAACCTAAAGTAGCTTTTTTAAATACTTAGCCTAATAAATGTTTTTAGTACTTACTGGTACTCATGAACTTAATAGATTAACAAATGTTCTTTGAGCTACTTTGAATAAAATTAGATTAATACTTGCGAATTAAATTAATGTGAATAAAATTTTTATTTAGATTTAATATAATTGATCTTATACTTGCCTAAAGGATTAATTATAAAATTTTACGCACAAATATTGTGACGGATCATAATGAAAATGAAATATGATAGTATAAAATAAATTTTCTTGGGCGCATTTTTTAGGGTTAAGGGTTAAGGCTAGAAGTTAGTTTTAGAGTAGAGTTTATATTAAACAAGAGATCGAATTATTACAAACAGAACTCGGAGATCTCACACAGGATAAGGTCAATATACGAGTGCTAATTACTAATTACCTAATGTGTTTAGTTTTTTTGTTTCCGTATTCAATATTTTTTTTTTTTTGCCCGTATTCAATATATTTTTTTGTTTCCGCATTCAATATTTTTTTGTTGCCTTATTCACTATGTTTTTTGTTGTCATATTCAATATTTTTTTGTTATATATTCATTATAGACAACATTATTGCCCACCGTTGACTTACTTAAATTTACCAGTGATTTTGTTCAATCGATCAAAAACGATGACTCCGACTTTATTTTCGATGAAAATTTCGATTGGCGATTGTCAGAAATAGAACACGAAAGACTACGTGTTAATAAAAAGATTGACGGTATTATTCATAATGTTCATTTTTGAAGCCATTCTGATGCCCAATTTTTATACAGATATTTCAACATAGAATTACCTCATTGAGAAATGAGTTAAAGGAACTCTATTACGACATGAAAGAATGTGCGTATAGGTTGTACGCAGTATTTAGTGGTTGGTATTAAATTTATTGTTAGTGTTTTTCGCGTCATCAAAAATCAGGATGAATCTGTTAAAAGGTCAAGCAACATTTGGTCATTATTGGATATATATTTATGATTTTTATGATTTCGAAAAAAATCGGTGGCTAAAATACAATGATTCATACGTGACGAAGGTTGTAGCTATTTAATAGTGCGATTTAGAATTATTAAGTAAATAATTACTAACTTAACATTTTATATGTAGGTTGAAGATTATGAAGTATTTTGCAGATACAACTGGTAAAACAGCAAACCTTTATTGCATGGTTTATGTACGAGCGCAAGGTAACAATTACATTTATTAAATTATAATAATAAAAATATTGAAGTAGTGTTCATCGTCATTTTCATGTTATTTTTTTCTAAATATATTTCGTTCTCTTGATCTTCACAGACGCCCAAAAATTAGTTGATACTATATGTCGGAGAGCAAAGTGAATTTGTAGACTTATTATTAAAAGCTTTATCTCATGATCCTTACACATAACTCTGGATAGTATTATTATATTGTGAGGCAAAAAAAATTAACGCGAGAATTATTGCTAATGTCGTTTTAAAAATAGTAAAATTGTATATTTTACCTCAGTAAAGAATTTATAACTGGTAAAAATTCATACTGATATGAAGTCGACGCATTATCATGCGCTAATCAATTAATCGTGAATTTCAAAAATGCAAAAAATATAAAATTAACGAATTTTTGTTTTGATATATTTGACGTTCGCGTTGCAAAAATCGCGTTCATTTCAACCATTTTTATACAGTAGTTTTAACAAAAACATTTTATCGTGCAATTTTACGTTTGTTGCAATTTTTTTAGTTCAATAATTTGTTTTATTGGAATCACTTGATTAAAAAAATCGACGTATAATTTTATACATATTAGGAATTGTTAATCATATCTTCAAACTTGATATTTATTTTAAATATTACAGTATTAAAGGTGAATTTGATATTTTTACCAAGCCAAATTTGAACTTTTTTTCATGAATTTGTAGAATTTAAAATTTAATAAAACAAAATTCAATAAATTTTGCCTAGTGATTATTACTCAAAGTTTAAAAACCAAACAAGCAATAATTATTAATTTTGCCGAAACCTAAAAACCTACAATCTCAAAAATCTATGATTCTCAAAAACCTTACATCATTTGATCAAATAAACCTTAAAAGTCTTATCATTTTAACCTTATTTTGAATTTTCACCTCGAATCTCCTAGACTCTAACTAAAAAGCTTTTCCTATTGTGACATCAAAAACTCCCATAATGAAGATATTGCAGCAGCTTAATCTGCACAACTAAATACTGTTGGCTAAAAAAAAAAAAAATTTATTATTATTAACTAATATAAAACAAAAAGCAAAAGCAAAAAAAATTGACTAAACTGATTTGATGCAATTGATGATCACTACTTATACCCTATAATCTATGTTAGCCATAATTATATTACGACAGAGTGAAATCTGCTATTATCATTTTATGAGGGTAAAATCCGTTTTTATATAATAAAAAAAACATAATAAACCGCGGATTTCACCCTAACCCGATCTACAAAGCGGATTTCGCTATTTTGCAACTCAGGTTTCATTATATTTACATATTTGCAATTTATGATAACATTGAAATTTTCTCAAACAACATTTTCGATGAATCAAAATAAATATTGAAATCGATACTTGAGCGATCTTATTGATTCTTCTATTATTTATCAAATCGTTATCAAAATTTACCAAATATTCACTAATGTATTTTGGACTTATCGATTTTTATTTTTCATAAAAATTTATTAATGTGAGAAAAAGAATGAAAACCCATGGCAAGTTTGAGCGATATCTTTGAATACTCTATTGATTGTAAAATTTCCAAAGCAGGTGTAAAAAAAAAAAAAGGTGACTTGTATAAAAAAAGTTTATTGATGAAAATGGCAAATTCATTTAAAATATTTTAATAATAATTAAAAAGGTTTATCTGACATAATAAACTTTTTAAGTTATTCATCTTACTTATATATTCATCGTAATGCTTGACCAATTTAAAATATTTGATTTATACCTAAAGTAGTATAGTATGAAGTGCGAATGTAGTTGAAAGATACTCTAATAATAGAGTCCTACAACTCAAATAAAACTTTTTACACAATTATTCTTATTTTATTGTGCTGTTTTTTTTTTTTTTTTTTTTTGAAAAAGTACTTTAAACTGTATAATGTAAATTTCAATTGAAAATAATAGCGGTACTATGATCTCCGGGCTAAATTGGAATGGAAAATGTCTCGACAATTATTTCGTCGACCATTGACATCTAGATTTCAGTAGCATCATCCCTATGTCACTTACATTTTTTTTCACGTTTAGAGCAGATCCGGAGATCTAGAAGAGAAGGAAAGAGATGAAATGGCTGTTCGTCGTAAGGACAGCCTAACGATTGTATAAAGTTAAAGCTAGTTAAAATTCCAGTGCATTCGGATGTTGAGTCATAATAATATGTGAATTAAAAGTTATGATAATTATTGTTTGACAAGTACCATTTATTGTCTCATTATTTTCGCACTTCCTCTTGCTAATGCTAATTTCCATTCCACACTTCTTAGTTGCATTGTCCCGTCTGCACATTACATCACCCCAGGATTACGATAGTGTCAGTTTTTCTGATGTGTGAACGTAATGCCGTAACTTTCGAAATTATAATGATTAGGACATTTTTTTTGTCGTTAGCACATTATAATTATGACAAGTTACAGCATTGCGTTCACACCTCTACATATGCCTTTCATTATTAGCTATTTCATATTATAGCACATATATAATACTATATACAGAATAACAAACTGCATGATTCCTTAATTGGAATCATGATTAACATCTAAATTTATAAACAATACCAATATTAATTTATAAATCGAATAATTAGACGTTTTCAATATGATGTGAACATCGATTTTGAAATCCAAATACCATAAAGTATTTTCCAGGAGCATTCACATATACGTAGAGAAATTATTCAAATTTTCAAGGTCACTTCCATATATAATCATGAACAAGCAACCTTTTCCATTCTATAACAATGATCGATGGTTAGAAACTGGTATTGCCGACACAGCAAATCCACTATATTCTTTGGCCAAAAATTCTCGACTCTTAAAATTCATAATTACATATTATGATAGAGAATTAAAAGTAGATTTGATTCCCTGCAAAGAACTTTACAAATTATTCGCTCGCCTACAAGAAATTATTAAAGATAAATCAGTCGATAAGCATTTCAATTATTCGTCATCAAATAGTAATATATCTGCTTCAAAGGGTACCTGTTTAAATTATCATAAAGGGTACAGGTTAATAGAAGGTTTAGTTGAGAATATGATTTTAATACTTTATCACACACCAAAAGATTCACCAACTACGCCACCAGAGAGATGTACTCGGGACGTTTATCATCTTTACAGTGATTGGCCTGGTTTAGATGAGATCAATAAAAACGATCCTATACTTTCATATGATCCCTTAGATCCAAAGTTAATTCAAGTTGTTTACAAAGATTTGAAAGATATAGTTGATAATTTAGAGCAATCAGTCAATGAAAATAATGAAGAAACGAAACATCTAGAGACAAAATTAGTATACTATTTGGAAAGATATGATAAAATGTTGAAACCGGGTAACAATAAAATCAAAATTAAAAAAAGAAAACGCAGAGATGGTGACAATGACGAAGATCAAGGTGTCTTTGGTTCAAATGGTATGCATTTTTAAAACTTGTCATGTTTGAAGAATTTGCAGTGATCATTTAAAAGCAACAATGGGACATACATTTAAAAATCGCTTTATTCAAAAACAAGTATGATGATTTAAATCAATAAACTATTCCCATTAGCGTTAGTACAAAATTACTTTATCAATTGACTTATATTTATATAGATCCTAATACATATATTTTCGGACTATTTTGTTTTTCTTTTTTTTTTTTTTTTTTAGGAGAAAGGACGGTACAATTTGGTCACTCTCGTCGTCGCCGTCGTGGTGGTCGAAAATAGAAAACAAAATTATAAGCATTTTTTAGTTGGTGTATATTTTACATGAATATCGAATATGTTACAAGCCAATAAACATTTAAATAGAGCATAGATTTGTGATCTAAATTAGATTATACCGTGTAGTCTGAATGCAGTATAGATGAGATTTAAATTGTGCATTTAATTTACCAAGAGTGCATTTTTATATATACGTTTATAGTGGGTTAGTTGTAATGCATAACACAAATACATTGTTTTTCACATTGCCATTTGGAACAATTTTATATTTTTATATTTTTTGGCATGCTTTATATGTACTTGTTCTTGTTTTCTAATGTTCCTAATTCGAATTGGTTGCGGATGTTTTTATCATTCTTAATGTCAATGTCCTGTTTCTCCTGAAACAAGATGATTCTTTAAAATGTAATAATATATTAATCCAGAATTTCAACTGCTCAATATCCAAAACCCTATATATTATGTGTGAATGTGATAATGATTGTGCTATGGTGCTTTTCACATGCTTAAAACTTTTGATCGCTACATTCGTATTATATGTAATTTTAAGAGCACCTAACTTCATCTAATTATATCATTTTTCTAAACTCTTCATGAACTTTAGATTCTGATATTTTTTAATAAAACGAGTAAGAATTGTTAACAAATTCCAATTTTTATCATTTATTAATTTATCGTTATAAATTAAGTAGAAATTGTATTCTTAGAATCCACGACATACATACTATACAGAAAATTAAATCTCTTAATACGCAGTAACTGCATAGTAACTATATAGTAATGATCAAATTTAATAGCAACAATATAGTTACCATATATTTACTAATAAAACGGTGCGCCGTTTCGTAGGGCTGGAGCCTTTATTTATTACACGCTTAAACTTTGATAACAATACATATATATGAATATCACTTGTTACGTTAACAGTTAATAGTTACGTTAATATTTACATTAATAGTCTACGTATATAATGTATATAATTTTATTTATCATGTAATTGATGGTCGATATTAAATTTTTACAGGGGATATGATTGTTCAAAATCAAGATTTATCTAATTACAGGTGCGGGAGCCGGACATCGGAAGAGTAAGGAAAGGTCTTCCACTCTGTTCCCCTCCCTCCGGCCAACTATGCAGTTATTGCATATTAAGTTTCTTTAAAGTACTGTATGTTATGCAGTGTAGTGCGTAGTGAAATTTTTATGAAACCACGTAATAATATCTTATATAAATATATCTGATATTACACGTACGTACGTACGCGACAGATAAGATTTGTGGATTAAAGTTTCAAAAATAAACTTTTATAATAAATAATTAAGCCACGATGGTTTGAAATTTGCTAATAACGATGCGCCTGAGCTTATTTGTTCTTTCATGAGAGATACGGCTAGAGGTTTGATCCGATGAATAGTAGATTCGAATATTCAGTGAATATAACTGTTTCACTGAATTGAATATTCGAATACGTATAAAAATTATTCATCAAATAATTCATTGAATACGGTATTCAATGAATATATACTATCTGATAAACTGATTAAAATGCAAGATCAGGCCACCCGATCTTATATAGATCCAAAATAAATAAATGAGATCTTTTATCTATTTATATGGCTTGCAAGTATAAGTTTCAGAATTCAAAAAATAGCGTATTTCGGAAATAAATAAGACTTTAAAAATTTTGAATCAGAAAATGAAAATGGGTGTTTAGAGACCCTCATTTGATCAAATAAGTAAGTATTTTTTTATTAAAAGAGTAAATAATAAAATTTTCGCTTTAATAATAATAAAGAGTAAATAATAAAATTTTCGTTCAAATTACTGAACCTTTGCTCAAAATTACTTACAGAACCTTGGCTCAAATTATTTATTAAACCTTTGCTCAAGTTATTTTTTTATATAACTTATTGAACCTTAGCTCAAAATTACTTACTGAACCTTCGCTCAAATTACTTACTGAACCTTCGCTCAAATTAATTACTGAACCTTTGCTCAAATTACTTATTAAAACCTTCGCTTAAATTGTTTTTTTTTACATAACTTGCTGAACCTTTGCTCAAATTACTTACAGAAGCTTTGCTCAAATTATTTATTAAACCTTCACTTAAGTTATTTTTCTATATAACTTACTAAATCTTTGCTCAAATTATTAATTAAACCTTTGTTCAAATTATTCTTTTATATAACTTACTAAACCTTCGCATAAATTATTTTTTATATAACTTATTAAACTTTCGCTTAAATTATTTTTTATATAGCTTAATAAATATTACTGTTATTTTATATATATTAATATGCCTCCAAAGAGAACTTTCAAACTATTATAATTAAGCAAAAGAACTTGAAAAAAAAATCGTTAGATTTAATTGTTCTTTCACATATAGTTCAATTTCTTTATCCAGAACTTTAGTAATAGCCTTATTCGTGCTAGTTGAGTATTCATTCATAAATGTCTTTTAAAAGGTTATTTATTTGTTTATTTAACATTGCTGATGAAATTTTAGACATGTTAAAAGCATAAACCGATATTAGAAGCAGTATCGATTAACAATAAAATAATAATAATGATGATCATATAAATAAGTGTATTCGGATTTTAATTCAATAAATAAATAAGATCTCACTTATTTGATAATAAATATGTCTTCTTATTTTATCAAAATAAGATTTGTTTACGAATTTTAATTCTGAAACCCCTTAATAGAGTGAACTTATTTCGAAAATAAGGAGTTTAAAAAATCCTATTTCTGTTTTTGAAAGAAAATGAAAAAGGAGTATTTTTCTGACGATATATTATCATCTAAGAAAAAAAAAAAAAAAATAGAATTTATAGATCACTTATTTCAAAACAAATACGTCACTAATGTTATTCGAAATCAGAAATCTGATCGTTAATTCTGAATCACCCTAATAATTCATAATAATTGTTACGTAACTTATAATTATGATAATAAAGATATCTGTTTGGAGAGGCTATGCACGCTATTTGTCATAAATATCGATAAGCAAATAAATAAAGTTTTCAATGTTCATGAAACCTTAATAGTACTTGTCATTCTGTTTGATTAGATTGTGCCACAATAAATATTGCGTGACGTGTTATAATTTATAACTAATGTAAGCTGGAAATTTTTTTTTCCGAAAAAAATGAGTGAGCCAAGTAAAACGGAAGAAACAACACCCCATACCATTATTATCAGAGGCTGAATTAAAATTACAATTAAAAATATTCCACATAATGAAAAAGAAATAAACCATATTGTTTGTTCACCGAATGTGAAATAGGAGCAAAGATGATAAATCAATTTGCGGGTGGCCAGTTATAGAAGGACTAAAACAACTCGAATTTGCCATTCACTTACTTTTCAAGATCTTAGAAATTTACCGGTTCGTGTTACTAGCGGTGATCTTAGGAATGTGCATCTCATGTTATCAATTATGTTGACGACTTATGGTTGGTTAAATACTCTTTAATCGGTGTCTCTGATAATAAACATGTTATTTTAGGATGGCAGAGATATTGTTATGTTGGCAAATTTATCTTAATTATTATCTTATTATCTTTCTATCTGTCTAAACGCGGCAATCATGGCTGAAAGTTTCAACCGGAATCAACAGCTAACTATTTACACATGGATGAAGCTCCTAGTTGAAACATCAATATTTACACACGGATGAAAGTAGAACAATACTCCTATCTGTCTAAACACGGCAATCATGGCTGAAAGTTTCACATCAAAAAATCAATTCCTAGTGTAACGGTTGATTTGGGAGAGCGGTAAAACAATATGGACAATAGTGCCAATTAAAGCTCCAACCGATTACGGGATGAGAGGATAAATAGATGAAAGCGGTACGTAAAAGTATCGGTAGTCCGGGTTATTGATCGAAAGGAATCGAGGCAAGAGGATTTGTACGAAATTCAATTAGGGTCGGAATCACGTGAACAATTTTAAATGCTTAACCAAACTCGACACGCAGAATTCGAGTTATAATAAGCCAATACGAAGTTACAAGTCAATTCAGTCCGTCGAATTGAGTCTCGCAAGGTTTATTAAGGTTAAAGTCGAATTCAAAAGATAAGGGGTTTACTTTTATTATTATTGCATTTTAAATTGAACGTGAAACTCATTGTTGCTTTATTAATTTTTAGAGGTCTTATATACATTTTAATTTTCTATAGCGTTTACGCTACAATTTTAGCGTTCACGCTAATAGATTAGCAACTATGCGGAAAATTTAGCGTTTACGCTATAAATTCAGCGTCAGCGTCAGCGCTATGATTTTAGAAATTAAATGCACTGTGCTTTCCTCGCCACATGTAATTCCCTTATTTGTATAACTAACTATTTCAGCATAAAGACTTTTTAATTTTACTTATTTTGGGTTTACTATCAAATCCTACGACATACAAATAATAAAAATAAAAAATATAGAATAATATATATAAAAAAATTTCGTAGTCTCATTTTAATCCATTACACTAGATGGAATCACAAATACAGCCCCTAGCTAAAGTTTCACAACATCAACCGGAATCAACTAGATTTTCATAAGGAATTTTCACAAAAAATCAAACTTCTATCTATTTACACACAGATGAAAGTAGCCAGCTGAAAGTTTCACAAAATCAAGAAATCAACTCCAAGCTGAAAGCTTCACGACATCAACTGGAATCAACTAGATATTTACAGGGAATTTCACAAGAAAATCAACTTCTTGCAGAGTGATGGTAGATCACGTGATCGAAAAGCGAAGCAGCCACACGATCACTGCCACTACATAAAACGCACAGATCATTGTGCGTGAGCTAACCTTAGAAAGGAAAGTGAAAATCATATGAAAACGCACGACGGCATATGTTAACGAAGCAAGCAGCCTAAGCCTCAAGATAAATGCAAGGTGTATTTATACTAAGAAACAGAACACGGAATCAGCAGTGTTCAGGCTTGATTAACCAGAATTTTGACCCACCCACCCAACCCGAAAAAATAAAAAAATAAAAATAAATAAAAATAAAAATAAAATAAATAAAAGAGAAGAGACACGTGATTCTACCATCTCTGCCTGCATATGCTTCAATTTCTCAACCAGTACTATATTCACAGCCGGCTTGCGTTAGCAAGCGGGAAACCACTGGCTAATCAATCCTATGGTGACTCTCAGCAAAAGTTTGTTGCAACCTCTCAGGATGTCATTGCCGTTCTGACCACTCTCGGTCAAATCACTCTCTATGATCATGTACAAATTGCCACTTAATCGCTTAAATAAAATTTCCTCCGGCCTAAATGTTCTGCTAGTGTAGTCCAAATAAAGTAGTGCAATGCAATGCTTTTCGATCTATTTAAACACGAGTAAAAGTTTCACAATAACATTAAGGAATCACAAACAGTTTACATAAAGACAAAAGTTTCACAACATCAAATCATTCTAACGTTGAACAGAATATTGGATTAGCTTAAAAATCATTAATATTTAAAAAAATCATATAATATTTAAAAAAATTATATAAAACAAAGATAAAGAGAAGCGACTCGACAGAATATCTATTACTACAACAAGGCACTCTGGTGGGACTTAAACACGAAAATAGAGACCTTTAAAAGTCAAGAGCAAATATGTCATAGAATGGAAAACTATAGAGAGCATGAAAGAGTAACCCAAAGAGCTAAAAATAAAGAAGAGGTTAACGAAGTGCTTAAACCAAAAGTTTTGGTACCGGCCCAAAACAAGAAGGAAAAACAAAAGGCTATAGAAAGTGACCAAGAGCTAGAAGATATAATTGAAATAATCACGAAATCGGTCCTCAAAGATAAAAAGGGGTGTATAGTTGATATCATTAAGAAGGATCCAAGACTCAAAGGGGCAGTTTCCTACCACTCCTAACTGGCACACCAGTTGAAAAGTATGAAAAAGAACTGGCTTCTCAGCAAGAAGACTCCTCAACAGGTCCACAAATAGACATTAGAGAAAAGAAAAAGGTGGCCAGTTTTAACCGAAAAGAGTCGCTCAGTGTTCATATCAGTAAAAACATTAAAAAAGATTTGAGTGTACTTAGGTTTGGTTTTCATAATATCAATGGGATCAGAAGTAACAAAAGTAAACTTGAGGCATTGGTAGACTTAATGGAAGAAGATAAACTGGACATTGTAGGAATTTGCGAAACTAATGTAGCAGAGAAGAAAGGCAGATGGTTGCTAAATCAGGAAAAGGACATAATAGGTTTTTGGACTGAAGTAAGAGAAGAGAAAAAGAAAGGTTTCGGTATTGGTATCTTAATTAGGAATAAGTGAGCAAAACACGTGGCCCAAGTAAACAAATGGGGTGCTTATGGTATAGAATTAGTTCTAATGTTTAAAAAAATAGATTTCAGCATCATTATATTATACGCTCCCCCTACAGACGACAAAATCAGGGCTGAAATTAAAAATCTTCTGAAGAACAAGATCGAAGAAAAAAGAAAGAAAGAAAGAAGATTCATTTTGCCCGGGGATTTTAATTATGAAAGACAGGAAGAAGCAATTCATAGAGGTAGAAAGGGTAAAAGGAATAAAATGACAGAAGATATCTTCCGAGAACTAGAAAACAGTGGATTCACAGATGCATATAGATGGATGAATCCAAACAAATACGAGCACACTTGGAGTAATAGTCAAATGGAGTCACGTATCGATTACATATGGGTTTCCAAAAAATTAAAAAGGAATATTTTGGAAGTACAACATATAGATATGTCAACAACTACAGCAAGTGATCATGTTATTGTAACGGCAAATATAACAACAGATATAGGCCTAGTAAAATCAAGTCGCTCTAAAAAACCTAACTTTAACTTTGCAGGACTGATGGTAGATATGAAGGAAGTAGATGAAGATCATTGGACAGCATACACTCAGCACTTAGAAAGGGCCTTAAGTGCGCAATAGAAAGATGTCACCAAAAGTATTCACAAGAAAAAGGAAATAGACCTCAAAAATCTGAATAAAAAGTGGAAAGTTATCAAAGACTGTATTATTGGTTCTGCAAGAAAACATATTCCTATGAAGCGCAAAAAGAAGGAGATAGTACAAGACAGTTCTAATACAGAGATTAAGGCCTTAAGAAATAAGGTTAAATTGCTCAGCAAAGTGTGTATAAAGTGCAAACGCAATATAGGGAAAAATATAGAGGTAGCGAAAGGGGATCCTATAGTAAAAATTCTTCAAGGTTTGGTAATAGTAGAACACGAGACACCACAAAGATGGACAAGAGAAATCCTAGATAAGGTAAAAGAAGAGTGGAAACAACAGTATAACCTGTGGACAACAGAAAAACGAAGAATAGAGGAAGAGAAAATAAGACAAAGAATTGAGGAACGGGATGATATGCTGGTAACAGACCAAAGAAGAATGATAAATAGCCTTTTAGATAGACATAGTAATAGGATTACTTTAGATAGAATAGTAGTAGATAATGGAGAAGAAAAGCAGTTGGTTACTGACGAGGAGGAGATAAAAGAAAAAGCAGCAGATCATTTCCGTGAACAGTACAAAAAGAGAAAGGTCAAAACAAGATGTATGAATGAAAGGTGGATCAAGGCTTATAAACTGTTACAAGAAATAGATAATGAATGGTACAGTGACTTAGTTGGGGAAGTAAGCAAACAAGAATGGCATAAAGCATTAGAGAAAACAAAGAACAACTCAGCTCCAGGGGCTACAGGAATCACTTATCCATTAATTAAGAAGGCCGGTTCAAAAGCAGAAAAGATATTGCGTGAATTTGCAATTTCTTGTATAAGAGCAGGAAAGATTCCAAGTGAATGGAAGAAAGAGATTCTGTACCCGATCCAAAAAAGTGAATTTTGGAATTTTAACTTATTTAATATTCGCCCAATAATGCTCCTTGAAACATTAAGGAAAATGACAGTTCACATCTTAAATACAAGATTGGGTCAAATATTCAAAGAGAAAAATATTCTAAAAGGATGTAATTATATAGGCTTACCGGGGAACTGTACGAATATCCCAATACAAATACTTAACAGTATCTTAGAAGACGCTCGGGAAAAAAACAAAAAGCTGTTGTGTTGATGCAAGACATTAAAAAAGCTTTTGATTTAGTAAGCTTGGAAATATTAGAACTGTCGCTAAAGAGAATTAAATTGCCGGAAAATATCGTTAATTTCCTTATTGACTTATATAAAGAAAGAAGGATTGAAGTGGTAACTGCCTTCAGATATAGCAAAGAAATAGTTGCAGAAGACAGAATTGACCAAGGAGAGGTGGTCTCACCCTTGGTATGGCATATATACTACGATCCGCTACTCAGAACAATACAAGAACAGAAATCATTCGGTTATTCTCTTGAAGTTGATTGGCCAATTGATCTAACCACGGGGAAAAGAAGAAACGAAAAGCTGCGACAAGCCGTTTTGACATACGCAGATGATACCACATGGATTGCCAAATCTAAAGTGAATATGGAGAATATTTTAGCAATTGCAAATGAATTTTACTAGTTAAATGACATTAAAATAAATGGAAAAAAGTCCGAGCTGGTAGTTCTAAATTGTAAAGATAAGGTAGTTGCAATAGAAATGGGCAAAGGAAAAGATAAAGTCTTGACAAAGAGAAAGGACCAGGTTGCAAGATTTCTGGGAGTTTGGATCTCAGAAAAACACGTGCTAAAGTGTATCAAAAAGGTCATAGAGCAGGAGGTGTGGGCGCTAACTCACTGCATGAAGAAGAAGAAAATGACGCTTAGTCACCTCACATATATAAACAATAAAGTGTTAATTCCGAGAGTGGAGTACAGAGCACAAATAGTGATGCTAAGTAGGAATAACTGCGAACAATTACATAGACCCTTTTTAAAATTGATAAAATCAAAAGTGGACTTGTAGCAAACACGGCATATGGTGTACTAAACCATAAAAATATCGCTGGAGTTCAACTACTCTGGAAAAGTACATTAGCACATCATGTCAGTAATCTTGCAATTAGACTTAACAATATGGAAAGGCTTGGCCAATCCACTTGGATAAGACTTAAACAAGCACAGATCTCGAATAAATGTATTAGTGCGATTACAAGTCTGGAAAGTGATAGACTCAATGAAATAGTAGACACCCGCAACATGTCCGTCAGGGTGATTAAAGAGGCAAGAAAGATTGGCATCACATTCAGTAGTAGTATCTGGAAGGAAAGTCTTAAAATCGCTTAGCAAGGCACTAAGATAATTGACGTCTTGAGTGAAAGAGACGTAAAGAGCTTTTTGAAAGAAAAGTTGTTAAAACTTTTTCTATTAGAACAGCTATTCGATACAAATAGCACGTATATGTTGTCTTGGGAGCATTTAAAAAATTGAGAAACCAAAAAGGTTCGGGTAAAAAACCAATTTGGTTAGAGGAGTTAGAAGAAGCTTGTTTGGCAAGCGCAGAAACAAGAGAGTTTAAAGAAGCATTTAAGCGAAGCGGCAGAAATATGTTAGCACTAATACCAGAATTAAATGTGATTGCAGAAGATGGACGAAAATCAGAATTAATTGTTTTCAAAAACAATGAAGAAACTCCACAGATAGGCAAAGTTAGAGTTAACAAAAGACGAAAGAAAACCTATTAGATTGAGCATTGGAGAGAAAAAAAAAATATAAAACCAGATGAGAATGAAATAGAACAATGCAAAGGTTGTGCACAAGATCAAGCAGGAAAAAGTGGAGAATGCACAATATTCAAAGCTTTCAAAAGTCCTAAACGTGCGTTGAATAGAAGGCTTGTTAAAAAGCGAGAAGATAGAGTTCTGTGCGAAATAAAGTGCGCTGATTTGGTATACAGACAGGACAAAGACGCAAGTAACAATTAAGAAAGAGAATGGGAAGTACATGATGTTGTAGTAAAGTGTAAGGAAGAGGAAATAATAGATGAGTGGATAGATAGAGAAAGTATGCGAAAAGAGTTGAAAGCTCTGAATGAGCACATGAAAGGGTGCCTTGAATGGTGTATCTATACGGACGGCTCTTTAACTCAGGAAGAGGTTTAAGCAGGGGTCTGTAAGAAAAGTATGGGGATTGGCTGGGTAGCATATCCCAAAGAAACGAAACAGGTGTCAGAATTCGACAATCCTCAATTCAATGAAGCCTTGTTGGATTGGCCTTCAACAACAAGAGCAGAAATGGGGCAATTGCAATAGCACTTTTGGCGGTTCCATGTAAAAGTAAAGTGGAATTATTCTCAGACAGCATAAATGCTATAAGCCTAATTAAGAAAATGCGAAAGCCAAAAAGCTTAAGAGAAGAAGTTAAAATAAGCAATAGTAGCGTCCTGAGGTTGATACAGAAGTGTCTTGATGAGAAGGAAATAGATTGGAAGTTTGTTAAGGTTAAAGCACATATGGGAGTTGAAAGGAATGAATATGCAGATAAGTTAGCTAAAGAGGGTCTTAAAAGCAAAAGGTGCTTTAAGATCACTAGTAGTGGGTTAAAGGAATGAGAATAGTCCCGAAATGGGAAAAGTACATAATAGATAGACCAATTAGAAAATTTGTGGAGGAAGTTACAAATACGGTTTTTGATATAGAATAGAAGGGGTTGCTGGGTATTATAGATATATTAAAAGAGGAGAAAAATAGTAAGGAAGTCGATTGGGGTAGCACATGGGGTCAGCTAAATAAGCTGAAGGGCTGTAATTGTAGGAGTATAAAGCAAAGTAGGGCCTGGTCAATAGGATTAAACGTATGGACAAGGCCCTGCCGGTAATGGCTTTACTACATAAAAGACATTTGGGAGTGTACGAATCGATCGGTGCATAGCGTGTTTTAGGGAATCAGAAATACAAGACCACTTGGCAGAATGTGAGATATATCAAGGCCTATGGAGGAAAATAGAACGCGAGGTCAAAAAGGAAATACTTCGTAACAAAGATACAAGAAAGAAAGAAGTTGACCCAGAAATCTTTAAGCCTGTCGAAAAAGTACTTTTTGGTAAAAATGAGTATGAAAAGATTAAGAAACGGAAGTTAATAATCCAAGGCTTAGTTCCTGCAAGCCTCGAGAAGGAATCAATAGTGGAAAGATATTTTAAAAACAATGCATTTGAAGCTTTGGGTTTGAAATTCCACGAAAAAATTTGACACTACGATGTGAAGCCGTTGCAGAGTGGGAAGAATTAAGTGGGGCGAAAGAAATGAAAAGAAAAAGAACTAACGAAAATGAAGAAGAAGAAATAGATAAAGGTAAGAAAGCTACAAGAAGCTGAAAAAGGCAGAAGAAAGATGAAAAAGGAAATAATGAAGATGCTGTAAAAGAAACGAAGCAAGAAAAATTTCAAAGAATTTTTAATGATACTAAGAATATATTGTTCAAGTGGATTTCTGGCTTCACGAGGCCGGCCTGGCTTTCTGCATGCTGGCCCTTTAAGGAAAAAGACAATTTTTTTGGTCAATCTTGACATTAGCAGGCAAGAGCTAGTCGATGAATTTTTGCGGATACCTTAGAAAGTTAAGGTGCCCAAAAAGGAGACGAATCTAGGCTGTGGCAGATCGCATTTAGGTACCTCGATAACCGGATGAGTCTTTATTGTTAAAAAGGTGGAAAATACAATAGTATATAGTATTTTTATATGTAGTTTATTACTTATGTCTTATACAATAAAGGCAGGATTGCCAAAAAAAAAATCATATAATATTTAAAAAAATCATATAATATTTAAAAAAATCATATAATATTTAAAAAAAATCATATAATATTTTTTAAATCATAAATCTTAATAAAATTATTAATTACTAATGTATAAAATTAAAATCTTAATACGTATTATATTATTATAAATTTAAATCTCAAATTTTAGATATTATCCTTCTTTTTCAGAGTACTTTTTGATACAATAGCGCACAAATTCATTCAATAAAGATTTGAAATTATCTTCTTCTACTTGATATAGATAGTTTACTGTAAGTCCCAACCCAATAAATTGATTTAAACAAAAATCAGTCGGAATATTATTCTCTTGTAATTTAGGATTTTCAATTAATAAAACGATATGATTATAAAACTTTTTCCAACGTGAAAATTCATTAAAAGAACTATTTTGAGGATCATAACCAGGTATTGAGGACTTAATTAACTGATTAATCGTTTCTTTTTGCAAATGTTCATTGGTTCGATTAACTTGATTATACATCGCCTTAACATGGTTTAATCAATAATATAATTCCTCCTATTCAAGGTTGATTTGAGTCTGTTCTTTGTGTTTTTTCAATGAAATAAGAACTTGTTGCCAATCTTGATAGTTGTCGATTTTAATATTAGGAGTGTAATCAGGTTTGACTAAAGAGGTCTCTTCTTTTAGTCTTGAAATGTAAAGATTTGTCTGTTTTGATTTATTTTTTTTTGGTTCGGTCATTGAGGAGAATTGATATTGATTGTGGAACCTGATCACATATTTGAATTAATTAAAAAATTTGGACCCCAAAAAATGGGAGTGAGTCAACAGAAATCCAGCTGAAAAATAAGCCTGCACTATGTCAATTTTGCTGCATTATAATGTATTTGGCCTGCATTATATGCAAAAAAAGGGTGCTTAATTTCACTATGCTGTGAAACTTATTCTTATCAATAATAAATTCTATTTGCAAAAAAAAATGAACAAATCAATCCAAGCGAAATTGAAACTAAATTAATATGGCACAAACTCTTCATAATCTGGATGTCCGAACCCATGACATCCAGCCATTATTCAACCCCAAATATCTTTTATTCGTAGTGCTATTATATTCCAATTAGATTGGTCGACAAAAGTTCCATATAAAGATCGGTATGAATGCTTTGACTTATTGATCCTATAAAAATTCGATAAAAATCAGTCGAACTTCTATGCACCTAGAGAAAGCCAAAAATATATATACGCCAGATTATTAAAATTATTGTAATCTCAACCAATAATATAACAGGGCAAGTACAAGAGTTTTTCTTGCATATTCAACAATGCAAACAATATATGATGACAAAAAAATATTATTTCTTATAAGCAATCATTTTCAATATTTTTAATGACAAAAATTCCAAAAAAATTACATCATTTCCTTTATATATTTTTAAACGGATCGCGTACAATTATAGATGGGACTTAATAAAAAATTCAAAGTAAAAACCATGAATTCGATCTTGAAACGAGATGTCACGTTATTCAGAATTTACATAGTTTCTTTTATGAATAATTAATAAACGTTCATTAGGGTACATTAAAACGAGATTCATGTTATTCAGAATTTATATAGTTTCTTTCATGATAATAAAAGATATAGTAAATGAATAATTTTTAAATATAAAAAATGTCAGGGAAATCAAAACCTTAACTTTTCAATTTTACCTTTAATTCCAATTAATTTAAATTTGCTGAAAAGGTTTAATACTACTTATATTGGCACTAATCCATTATAATCTGAATTTCCAAATCCTCTTATGTAAAAAAAGTTTTTAATAGTTTGTATTATTTGTATTGAATCTTCTATCTTTCATATTATAAACATCCAAAGACTTAGGATGGTCAATCCCAAAAGTTCCATGCACAGCTGGCTCGAAAGGCTCAGAATTCAAATATGACTGTTGATCCTATAAAAAATTGATAAAATCAGTTTGAGCTTCTATGCATCAATTGGAGAAAGAAAAATATACTTAACAGCCAAATTATAATTATAATTAATTCAATAATTAATATAAAAATCAGAAATTTATTGCAAATACACAGTAATTTTTCTGACCCTTAGTCATTTTTAAAATTCATTAATTTTTTGATGCTTAGAACTTCTAGTTTTTATAAATTTTTGTAGTCCAATAAACCTTACTTTTACTTTAATGTGTATATATATTCATTTCGCGTACAATTGCATAACAGATCAACGTTATAATTTATATTGCTGCTATCATAAAATATACTGTACATAACTCGGAGTTTCATTTTGAAGTTTTTAAAAAACCGCGGCAAAGATAGCAGCATGACTGAAGTTCTTTTTCATTGGCTGTTATATCAGATGATCATCACCAAATATGATTGGCTGATGTTTTCAATAAAGTTTGTTTGATAGTACTGTACGTATCTAAAAAAAATTCTTAATACAATTCTACTAATTCTACTTTGCTAATATAACTTAAAGCATCTAAAGTAATTTTTTTGGTTTGTGTCAAATTTTATTATAATAATATATATATAACGAAATACTAAAGCACTCTTTTTAATCTTTATTCTTACAATTGTTACAGTTAATACAGTACATGTTTTGCATTCATTTCAATTACAGTTATAAGGACGTTTATATATATGCATCTACAACCTTTATAATATAGCGAACTACAATAAACCTTTCTAAATTACACAATTTCTATAACTCACGAAGAACCTAAATACTTCAAAATAAAAACAAAAGATTTTTTTAAGTATATATAGAAAAATATAAATAAAACAAAGCTTCTTAAGTATATAAAAAAAATATAAAATGCTAATATATTAGTACTTAACCTTTCGTGATCATGGTTAAAATATTTTCGAGTGTATTACATGTATATATTGTAAAAACTTACATTTTATAAAAGTCACGAACATTTAGAGATCTTCTTTAATAGTTCAAAAATAAAGCAGCTAAAAAAACAAACGGACAAAGTTTTAAGAAGAACAAACGTTTCAGCAAACTGATTAAAGTATTATTATACTTATAGAGCGTTCATTATAAGAAAACTTATGTCTAAGTAAACTCTCATACATTACAGATCTTAGAGATGGGTCTTCACAGTTTATTTTGCAAAGTGACTAGGAAACTTACTGGCAAAGTTTGGGTGTGAAACCCGATAAAATTTGGTATATTTCCACCTAATACAAATTCTATATGTTTTTAATATACAAAATTTTGTGTAACATTTATGCATATGTAGAACTTCAGTCATGCTTAGATCACATGAAACCCGAAAATTCATCAAATTTTTCCGTGTCCCTGTCTCATAAAACAAATGTTTACAATTACTGTTTCTGGAACGCCTATCATACTTTGGTTTTGGGTTCATGGAAGTACTTCTATTTTCAAAATTACTATAGGAAGGGATAACTATGTTTCTGAAATTAAGGAAGCTATCAAAGAGAGGAAACAAATTGATTTTGCTAATGTTGACGCCGATAGACTTATGCTTTTAAAGCTTAAGAACCCTGTTAATGACGAACATATTTCCGATATTCAAAACTTGTCACTTCGGGATAACGAAGATGAGAATGATGATGTTATTCTAATGAAGGCTATGCTGCTTACTGGCCTGAAAATCAAGCACCTCCCGAAGATCTCATTCACGTTATCGTAGAAGCACCCGGTGAGTCAACAAATTTAGTCAACATAATAATATTTTCGTCTTTGTCATATTCATCAATAATACGAATACTTACTTAAACCGCCCAGTAGAACAACGCGTTGCTGGTAAGTGAGTCTTAATAATTTGGTCAACGTGATGAACTACTCGGGGTTTATTTTTTTACCTTCGAACAAATGTCAAATTTTTTGTAATACATGCTATCTATTTCGACGTGTATTAACGCAATTGCGTTTATCGGATTTTCTGTAGCAAAACGGAGTTATGATGATATTGACAGGGCTGACATAATCTGCGACGCTCTCATTCAACCATTCAGCTCTGTCCCAAGTCGAGCGGGGGATCTCACGTCTCTTATTAATGCGCCATTAACTCGAAAACTGCCTGTATCCCACAACGAGGAGACAAAATTTCCCCTGCTTGCTGATTTTATTGAAACAAAAAATGATGAATGCGAAAGTGATCTATCAAAATACATTTCCAGTTTACTTACCGGCATAGTTGAAAAGCAAAATTTAAGTAACACATCAGAAGATATGTTGCACTGGAGAGTGGATAGTATTATTAGAATTCCGCTCCAGATTTTTCATGAGAATCTTGGCGGAGGAGTGCTTCCAATTGATATGGATCGGAATTGCAAAGATCAGGGAACAACAACGATAGGCAATAAAAGACCCGATTTTCTATGCTGGACAAACAATGTACTCCTATTTATAGGCGAAGAGAAGGCTGTAATTGAGGATTTTCCAAAAGCTATGAATAAACTTGAAGAAAAATTCAATAAATTTGATCCTATGTATTTTGGAAATATACAGTTTATGATTTGTTACATCGCAGCAGGAACAAGATTGCGTTTTTTCGCAATTGATGGATCATCAAACATAAATTCTCCAAGCCGTTTAATTACATTTTCAAATCAATTGGAAATTAATAACCGCCGAGACCGTATTTCTATCCTCTGTATAGTGGTTAATATTGCACGCATAATTAGGACCATGAGCACTACTATTCCCGCAATGATTATTCCTCTTGGAAAACGGTTGAAAACTGAAAAATCGATGATTACAATTTTAGGCGACTCAGTAGAGAAAAGGGTCTCAGTGGAATATCTTCCATTTGCTGGAAATTTGGATGATCGTATCAATTTCTTATCGAAATTGTATGAACATGCAAAAGGACATATAGGACTTGCTCAAGTAAAAGAAAGCCCCAAAATTAGTAGACAAGGAATTTACAAAGTTGTGTTAGAAACACGAGGTCATGCTTGTCAAGTGAGGAACGAAGACGAAGCACGTGTAATGTCACAGTGTGTGCTCGCTGGTCTAAGCTGGTTACATAAAGGAGGTTACGTACATCGTGACATCCGATTACCAAATATTCTCTTTATTCCCGGTGATGTAGAGTGTAAATATGTTCTTATCGATTTTGAACATGCTAATGCAGATGGATTAGTAACGTCTGAACGGTTGAAGGATTGGGACGATAAAACACTCACGAAACATAATGAGTATACAACACAATCTGATTTGTATCAATTTGGAAAGATGCTTAGGAATCTTGATACAGTGAATTCAGAAGCTGGAAAAAATTTTTTAGACGGTTTGAGAGATAAAAGCATTAGTATAGAAAATGTACTTCGTCATGAATGGTTCGGATAAATCATGTTTATCTAACAATCCATGTATATATTTACAACTTTGCATGAAAAAATAATAAAAGTATCTTATCTGTCTACTAGTACTAGGCATTTGATTTTCTGCATATCATTGAAAAAAATAATAAAAGTATCTTATCTGTCTACTAGTATTAGGCTTTATGATTTTACATACTGTGTACCTTTATTTGTTCATACATAATTGTGTTTGATCGAAAATTTTTTCTTGGCAAAAACCGTTACCATTAGTAACGATCGAAGTCTTAACATTTTTAACTTGAAGAGTTAAAGCTTTTTTACTATCCTCAATTACGGGTAGGGCTGTATTATAATACCAGCTTTACAAAAGTTTGGCCATCATTTGATTTCCGAATTGTGACGCCTCAATCATCGAAAATTTGATATCTGTGTTCAAAATTATGAACTTACTACGTAAAACTATATTAAATTACAGTAATTTTACATCTTGGGGTGACGGTAATTGTTAAAATGTTTCGCTACTACTGCGCCACGTTTCTGAGCCTATGATACCATAGCGAAAAAAAATCTCGAAATTAATAAAGCATGAATTTTTTTTGCTTATATTTCAATATTTTGCTTATGAAACCACTCTTTGGGTTCTAACAAAAAAAATTCTTTGTTCAATTTTACATCCAATACCTTCTATTGTCCTCTGGCTTAATTTGGCCAAGTGAAAGAGTTTTCTTTATAAAAATGTTAGTGAATCTTTTAGAATTTTGTGTTTTTTATTAATTAAATAAAATTATAAGATATTTAATTTCAGATTAAAAATCTGATTAAGTAAAAATTACTGAGTTACTACCCTAATTATATGATTTGCTTTTATGAAAGAGGCACACAACTAAATGTATATGACAATACAAGTAGTCGTAATATATGAGTTATCCTTTATCATTTGTATATGAGGATGACTATCCGAGGTGAACTAACTATTCGGGGGGCATTGGGGCTGTCACTGTTGTGAAATCGGATCATTGTGAAATTTTTCTATTTTATGACCGATTTTTAAAATTTTTTGGGACATTTTTTATTAGCTTTTTTTTTTTTTTTTTATAATTAAGTTAGCTGTTAGGGTTTATGGTTAGAATTGTTAGTAAAAGAATATAGGTGGATTTTATTTCAAATTGAGACCCCAAATTTCACAATGATCATGAACACGGATTAGGGGCGATTCTCGGTCTAATAGCACTTACGTATATCTGTGATAATGATTGTGTTATGATGCTTTTCACATGCTTAAAACTTTTGATCGCTCAGACCTTAAAGGAAGAATGTCATTCGTATTATATGTAATTTTTAAGAGCACCTAACTTCACTCAATTATATACATACTGTACATATCATTTTTCTAAAATCATATTTGATAATATTCAAGAAGTCCGATTTAAAAAAAAAAATTTTTTTTGAGATTCTGTTATTTTTTAATAAAACGAGTTAGAATTGTTAGCAAATTACAATTTATATTATTTATTAATTTATCATTATAAATTAAGTAGAAATTGAATTCTTATATTTATTTAGAATCAACGACATACATATTATACAGAAACTTAAAATCTCTTAATACTCAGTAATTGCATAGTAACTATATAGTAACTATCAAACTTAATAGCGACTATATAGTTATATACCATATATTTACTATGCAATTATTGTATATTAAGATATTTAATTTTCTGTAAAATACTGTGTTTATTTGGCAGTGTAGTAGTAAATAATATCTTATATTAATATATCTGATATTGCACGTATGTACGCAATAGATAAGATTTGTGGCTTAAAGTTTCTAAATAACCTTTTTAATAAATAATTAAGCCACGATGGTTTGAAATTGGCTAATAACGATGCGCCCGAACTTATTTGTTCTTTCATCAGAGATACAGCTAGAGGTTTGATTGATGAATAGTAGATTCGAATATTCATTGAATATTCGAATATAAAAATTATTCACCAAATAATTCATTGAATATTCAATGAATATATACTATCTAATAGACTGATTAAAATGCAAGATCAGACCACCCGATCTTATATAGATCCAAAATAGATAAACGAGATCTTTTATCTATTGCAAGTATAAAGATCATTTTGTTAACTATCTAAAATAGCAATTAATTCGACTTCATAATATTACCTCAATCCATTATCGTTATTATTCTGAATCAACTACTTTATTTCATGATCATTAATATTTAATGAATATTCAATGAATATTCAATGAATATTCAAATATTCATTCGAAATTTTCTGGCGAATATTCGGATATTGAGAAAATTGAACGAATGAATGTTCGAATACTCATTTTCTAACCGGATCAGACCTCTAGATATATGTACATATGTATCGAAGAGAAAGGTGTCTGATATTTACTAGTAACGATGCTGACTTGACATAATAGACCAGAATTAACTTATATCAAAAATAAGGAGTTTAAAAAAAAATCCTATTTCTGTTTTTTAAAGAAAATGAAATAGGAGTATTTTTCTGATGATATATTACCATCTAAAAAAAAAATAGAATTTATAGATCACTTATTTCAAAACAAATACGTCACCAATGTTATTCGAAATCAGAAATCTGATCGTTAATTCTGAATCACCCTAATAACTCATAATATGTTACATAACTTATAATTATGATGATAAAGATATCTGTTTGGAGAGGCTATGCACGCTATTTGTCATAAATATCGATAAGTAAACAAATAAAGTTTTCAATATTCATGAAACCTTAATTAGATTATGGTACAATAAATATTACATGACGTGTTATATTTTATAACTACTGTAATGTAAGCTGGAAAAATTTTTTTTTTCCGGAAAAAAATGAGTGAGCCAAGTAAGACGGAAGAAACAATACCCATACCATTATTATCAGAGGCTGAAATTAAAATTACAATTAAAAATGTTCCACATGATGGAAAAGAAATAAATCATATTGTTTGTTCACCGAATGTGAAATATATCGCAACTTGGAGCAAAGATGATAAATCAATTTGCGGGTGGCCAGTTATAGAAGGACTAAAGCAACTCGAATTTGATCATTCACTTACTTTTCAAGATCTTAGAAATTTACCGGTTCGTGTTACTAGCGGTGATCTTAGAAATGTGCCATCTCATGTTATCAATTATGTTGACGACTTTATGGTTAAATACTCTTTAATCGGTGTCTCTGATAATAAACATGTTATTTTAGGATGGCAGAGATATTGTTATGTTGGCAAGTTTATCTTAATTATTATCTTAATTATTATCTTAATCATTAATCATGTACATATTTAAGTATTTTCAAATTAAAAATTTATTTATATTTCTAAACCAATAGAAGAATATAAGAATACCTTTTATTTCGCTGAAATATATGGTGTCGTTGATCTAAAAACAAAATTATTGCAAAAATTTATTGCTCAAGGTTTAAGCGGACTCTCTATTTATGAAAATATTTGTTTTCTTAAAAATGGAAATTTGGCCATTATTAAAGGAGATCCTATTTATCGTGCTTACATTTTTTCATTAACCAACTCTAATGATAAATATCAATGGAAATGTATAAATATTATCAAACTCACAAATTTTTACAAGAGTTTCATTCTTCAAAAAGGAAAATTCCTATTTCTCACAGAAATACCTTTCGTAATTACACAATGGGATTTAGAATCTTTAAAATTTGAAGCACAATATGTGTTAGATTTGAATATGTTTGAAGATAAAGATTATATAGATGTACAATTGAATGTTGATAACACTTTATTAGCTGTATTCCATCGAAAACAGGATGCCATTAATGTTTATTTAACAAGTTCAAGTATTATGCTATCAAAATGTATGTATTTTTTTTCTTTAAATTTTTTATATAATTACTGTATCATAAATTCGATTATAATATATATTTTTTTTAAACATTGCAGATGTGTTTGATGAGATTAATACATATGGTATAATTGACGTAAAGTTTATTTCACCAAAGGAACAAGAACGCTTGCTTGTTAAATTTTATAACATTTCTTATATTATGGTTCCACATTTTTGTGACAATCCTGTAAATGCAAGAAAATTATTTCATCTTAGATTAGATGACACGTTGAGTAGTCATGATACATTGGAAAAATACTTGTATCCTAATGTTATTATCTCTGATTTTATTTTGGGTGTTTGGGACAACAGAGTATGGATTCAAACTTTGGTTGAAGAAACTAGAGAATGGATTGATTATTTACGTAAAGAACTCAATGATTATAATAGAATTAGTTTACAATTTTGTGCTAAAGAAATAGAATCAATGATAAAAACAACTTTAGAAGAGGCTAAATCTCGTTTACCGGTAGATAATAATTCGATAGATAATAATTTAACTAGAGTCATTAAAAAAAATTATCAAGGATATTTGTATACTTGGATCGTTGAGGAAACCGATGAAAATACTTTTCTAACGGCTTGGAAGTTTGATCATAAAGCTTTAGTATGGAACAAAGTTGGACATAAGATACAGACATTTCTATCTGAACTTAAACTTCTTACTAGTGAGGATATTATGGCAATTTCACAGAAAGGTATATATATTTGGACTGCTGATATTGGAAATGAAATCAAATTAATTTATTATTGGGGTTCTATTAAACTCATTAAACCTAAAACTCATTACGAATTAATTTTTGATCAGCTTGATTTTCTTAACAAAAAATTGGTATTTTCTAAAAATTTTTTACCTCCTCCAAGCTTTAGTCAACTAATCTCTCATCCTTCGTTTGATTGTTATATGGATACAAGTACTAGAGCATGGTTTTTATTTGAAGATTTATTAGATTATTACATGAATGATATGTTTTTTTTATCATTATATGGAATAATTATGATTCGAAAATTAATTAGAAAAAAACAATTTGATAAAATTGTAAAAGCTTTTGATCATTCTTTTGAACAAGCTTTATCATCAATTAAGGATGGAAATATTTACACATTCACAGAATTAATTGATAATATTTCCGCCTTACTTATAGATTTAGAATTCTTTGATGAAAATTTTGGTTTTTCAGATAGATATTTATCAAAAACTGCGTTATTACTTCCTGATTCTTTTAAAATGATGTTTTTAGATAATAATTCTCACTTATCCCATCTTATGTATTGTGGCAATTATGTCCATTTATCCAAAGTTTCTTTTATCGATTATTTATCAGTTTGGATTCTTGATCATGTCGAATTTCTTATATCTAAATTTTCTCATATATATATCATTATTAATTTTTTTTATTCAACTTATTTTATTTCATATCCTCGAAAAACTGTCAAATTATTGATTCCTACCGCAAATTTTGCTACATATTCTAACGATTATTCTATTTTGAAAGAATTAATGTATCCACCAACTAATTTTTTTACTTGTTTAGATTCTCCTGATCAATTTACATGGTGGAACATTAAAGCTTTAATTAATTTTAAGTGGGAAACTTATGGAAAACGTTATTATTACATGATATGGATTACTTATTCAATATTTATGTTATGTTTTATCTTAATTGCAACTATACCAGAAGATACAATATCTTTGACTCATCATCAATTTTTTCGAATATTATCAATTATCCTTGGTTTCTTTTTTCTTATTTCTGAAATTCGTCAATTCTTATATAAACCTGATATTTATCTTTATAGTTTTTGGAATTGGATTGGTATATATTATTATATATTATTATATATGATTATATATTATAATATATTATTATATTATATATGATTATATATAATTAACTATATATTTTTTTTATTAATTTTTTGACTTATATATTTTATACTTATTAGACATTGCTGCATTGTCTTTTCCAACTGCCATTTCAATTCTATGGATGCTTAATAAAATGCCACCGGTTTGGTTTCTTACTATAACTGTCCTTTTAGTTGAACTAAAATTTTTATTTTATCTTCGAGCTATGGAATATTTTGGAACTTATTTCGCAATTATGGTTGGAGTTGCAAAACGAATTTTTTCATTTATTGTAGTTTTAGGAATTATAGTTTTTGCTTTTGCACATTCTTTACATATTTTATTAAGACCTACTACTGATTTTTCTTATGATCAACCAAGTTATACTGATGATGTTAATAATCCTTGGAATCTTGCTGCAAGATATCAATCTATCTCATCTAATGGTACAATTGAAAATGAAACTTTTATTGAAACTCCTGATGCAAACATAAATATGTTTGCTCTATTTAGTACTGCTATTATTGCCGTTTATTTCATGTTAACAGGCATGTATTATTATTGTTTTTTGGTTTCTTATTACATTAATAAATTATTATTTATTATGAATATAATTACTGTACTTAACAATTAAATAATACCCTTAGGAGATTCAAGTTCAGTTTCATCTTGGGTTTTGAAAGATAATCCGACATTAGTCTTTTTATTGGCCGTCTTTTCTTTTTTTACAACAATTTATCTAATGAATTTATTTATTGGATTACTTGGTATGGCAATTGATGAAACGAATAATGATCAATCATTTCTGCAATTAAAAGGAGAGGTATTTGCAAAAATAAATTATGCTCAATAACATTGATATAGTATAAAAATACTACAAAATTATATTAATTTAAATATATTTTTTATTGCACATATTATTTTTTTTTTAGATATTGGCTGAAATTGAACTTTTTTGGATGTTACCCTATCAAAGAAGAAAGAAAAATTGGTTTCCTGACATTTTGTAATTATCTGATGAATCTAACCTTTTTAGATTTTAATAAATGATTTAATTAATTATTTCAAATATTTTTAGATATTATGAAGCATCAATTGATGAACTTCAAAATTATGTTAAAAAATCACAAAATGAAAATGAAGATACATTTTCACCATATTTATCTGACTCAATTTTTAAAATTTCTGAAGTTGATAAGTCACTTGAAGTAAAAACTAAAGAATTAGAAATTAAAATTGATAAATTTGATGATAAACTCAACAAAATTCTTGATACTCTTGAGAAATTAAATTCAGCTTCGAATTCAAATAATCAAGATTAAAATTTATAAGATTTGGATAATTTTAACTATTTAACAAAAAATAGATTTTTTTTATAGATTTCTATATAGATATTATATATAATCTTTTTTATTCCAACCATTTGTAATTGTATCAATTCTTTTTTTTTTTGATATTAAATTGTTTTAGCGATTTACTAACAACCTATTTTGCCTGCGTCACTTCCTAATTGCTCATTTCATCAAACGAATTTAACAATCGAAGTCATGCAAATGTTATATATCGTTATTTAAATTCTAACAATTATTTTTTATTCTTTTCAAAGTTAAGTTTTGTCATGGTGACGAACTTTATGCGGTGTCCTAAAAGATGAAACAATCGTAGAAAAATTATGTAAGTACAAATAAACCAACGTATCTCAAACTCAGCCAAACTAAAAACCAAATAAAGATTGCCGATACACAAACCCTGGAATATTTTTATAGAGAAGTTTGCAATACTATAACCTACGTACTGTACGTACTAACAGTTAAAATTGGCTGATATTGCGTAACATGTATTGTTAAATAAATTAGATTTACATTTTGTAACAATAAATCACCTAAAATAAATCTTTTTTGATAAAGATTTGAATGGAAATTTGATATAATGGGAGAGACTACTTTGTTTAATAGTCTTGTATTACCAACCGCGTGGAATATTGATGATAACCCACAGTTTGTTAGCATAGATTCAAGTGGGCTTAAAGTGAATTATACGGGTAAGATGTGTAATAAATTTTAATAAGAGAAATATCTCAGAAATATATTATAGTTAAAAAAAAATTTTTTATAGATCCTAATGATTATAAAGCAGTTGTAATTCGCGCCAATAATCCAATTCCTTCATAATGCGGATTATTTTACTTTGAAATTGAAATTATAAATAAAGGAAAAAATGGGTATTATTAAATAATTATTTCATGTATTAAATCATTACTATTATAAATTTTCACAATCACTTTAATTCTATTAATTAATAGAATTATTGGGGTAGGATACTGTACAAAACAAACCAACATAAGCGATTTCATGCCTGGTAATAACGGACTATTTTTTAATTTTTATTATTACATATTAACGATATGCCATAATATCTCTTAGGAAGGAAATATGTGGAAGATAAAGAAATTAAGGAAAATGAATCATGGGGGTGTGCTTACCATGGTGATGATGGAAATTTTTTTTCTTCCGGAAGTGGCAAGCCATATGGACCGACATATACTGTTGGTGATACAATTGGATGTTATTTAAATTTTAGAAATGATGATAAAATGATATTTTATACTAAAAATGGTATAAATCTAGGTAAATTCAATTAATTTTGGTATATATCGTTACTCTTAATAATTTTAAGTTAATTGATAAGGTTCTGATATTTAATTATATTTCAAGGAATTGCATGTTATCTACCTAATAATTTAGATAACTTAAAAAATAATTTGTATCCTTGCATTGGGCTAAGATCACAAGACGCGTCTGTTGAGGCAAATTTTGGATGTAAAAAGTTTAAATATTTAAGTAAATTTTATTTAACATTAAATTTTGGTGCATAATTAAAATTTTCAATAACAATAATGCTCTTGATGATAGCAATGACTAACGATGATATTGGTAAAGAGTTATGGGAAGCATGCTGGATCAATTCTAAAACCTTTGATCAATACATAGACGAATTAAAGAATAAATCAAATGATACACTTGCGCTAATGTCTCGAGGAAAAGCATACTTGATCACAGGAAAATTCGAAGAAGCATATGCAGTTTTAACTGAATTGCTAGAAATTGAATCAGAAAACATTATGGCGCTAAAATATCGTGGGGAAGTTAATTATATAATGGAAAGGTATAAAGAATCGATTTTCGACTTGGAAAACTTATTAAAAATTAAACCAGATGATGCATGGGCATAAGAAGCTCGTAAATTAGTTGAAGGATTGTAAGTATAATGCAGTCATAAAAATTAGTATCATAAAAAGACAAAAACTTATATAATTTAAATATCCACACCAGCCTGTAAGTAATTGTTTTTTGAAACCCGAAAATTTTTAAATCAGAAATGTTGATTATATTCCAACACAAATAACATAACATTAACCAATCCACATAAAATACAATACTCTATATTACGACAGTGAGTAAGTAATACGGAATAAGAAAATTTTTAAATCAGAAATGTCGATTATATTCCAACACAAATAACATAACATTAACCAATCCACATACAATACAATACTCTATATTACGACAGTGAGTAAGTAATACGGAATAAGAAAATTTTTAAATCAGAAATGTCGATTATATTCCAACACAAATAACATAACATTAACCAATCCACATACAATACAATACTCTATATTACGACAGTGAGTAAGTAATACGGAATAAGAAAATTTTTAAATCAGAAATGTCGATTATATTCCAACACAAATAACATAACATTAACCAATCCACATACAATACAATACTCTATATTACGACAGTGAGTAAGTAATACGGAATAAGAAAATTTTTAAATCAGAAATGTCGATTATATTCCAACACAAATAACATAACATTAACCAATCCACATACAATACAATACTCTATATTACGACAGTGAGTAAGTAATACGGAATAAGAAAATTTTTAAATCAGAAATGTCGATTATATTCCAACACAAATAACATAACATTAACCAATCCACATACAATACAATACTCTATATTACGACAGTGAGTAAGTAATACGGAATAAGAAAATTTTTAAATCAGAAATGTCGATTATATTCCAACACAAATAACATAACATTAACCAATCCACATACAATACAATACTCTATATTACGACAGTGAGTAAGTAATACGGAATAAGAAAATTTTTAAATCAGAAATGTCGATTATATTCCAACACAAATAACATAACATTAACCAATCCACATACAATACAATACTCTATATTACGACAGTGAGTAAGTAATACGGAATAAGAAAATTTTTAAATCAGAAATGTCGATTATATTCCAACACAAATAACATAACATTAACCAATCCACATACAATACAATACTCTATATTACGACAGTGAGTAAGTAATACGGAATAAGAAAATTTTTAAATCAGAAATGTCGATTATATTCCAACACAAATAACATAACATTAACCAATCCACATACAATACAATACTCTATATTACGACAGTGAGTAAGTAATACGGAATAAGAAAATTTTTAAATCAGAAATGTCGATTATATTCCAACACAAATAACATAACATTAACCAATCCACATACAATACAATACTCTATATTACGACAGTGAGTAAGTAATACGGAATAAGAAAATTTTTAAATCAGAAATGTCGATTATATTCCAACACAAATAACATAACATTAACCAATCCACATACAATACAATACTCTATATTACGACAGTGAGTAAGTAATACGGAATAAGAAAATTTTTAAATCAGAAATGTCGATTATATTCCAACACAAATAACATAACATTAACCAATCCACATACAATACAATACTCTATATTACGACAGTGCGTAAGTAATACGGAATAAGAAAATTTTTAAATCAGAAATGTCGATTATATTCCAACACAAATAACATAACATTAACCAATCCACATACAATACAATACTCTATATTACGACAGTGAGTAAGTAATACGGAATAAGAAAATTTTTAAATCAGAAATGTCGATCATATTCCAACACAAATAACATAACATCACATACAATACTCTATATTACGACAGTTCGTAAGTAATAAAAAATTTCTAAATCAGAAATGTCGATTATATTCCAACACAAATAACAAACATTAACCAATCCACATACAATACAACACTCTATATTACACCACAATAGCCGGTGAGTAATACGGAATAAGAATATTTTTAAATTAGAAATAACGATTATATTCCAACATAAATAACATGACCAATACTCTATATTACGGCAGTCAGTAAGTAATACAGGAAGTAATACAGAATCAGAAATCTTCTTTACTGTACTAACTCTTAACATTTCCAATATTAAAGTAATATATTATTCTTTACGATATTTAAGTTTTGAAAAAGAGTTTGGGAAATGGACAAGTGGCAATTCAGATATTGACAGCTTTATTCGACAAATACAACTTAAAGCACGAGTTGCTAAAGATGTTATCGAATGGATACCTTTTGATAAATTTACGAATGTAAAGTATCTTACTAAAGGAGGCTTTGGGACTGTTTTTAAGGCAATATGGACTGACGGACATATTCAAGATTGGGATTCTCAGAATTCTAAATGGGAGAGAGGTCCGCAAAGAAGTGTTTGCTTAAAAAGTCTAAATGGTTCTAAAGACGATATAAAAAAGGAATTCTTAAATGAGGTAAATATTATAAATATATCTCAAATATTTCATTCATATAGAGTTGTTTATTTAATTAATGTTTTAGGTCGAAAATCAACATAAACATGGGGGTAGTTCAGCAATTGCAATTTATGGAATAACTAGGAACCCAGATGATGGTAATTATATGATAGTTATGCAATACGCAAAACAAGGAAGTCTTCGAAAATTATTAGATAATAAATATAATGATTTAAGTTGGAAATATAAAATACATAACTTATATTACATAGCTAAAGGGCTTGCTGCAATCCATAAGGCCAATTTAGTGCATAAAGATTTTCATTCCGGAAATATAGTTAATGAAAACATGTACAGCTCTTATATTACTGATTTTGGATTATGTAGGCCAGTGTCTCAAGATTCAAGCTCTAAAGGGATTTTTGGTGTGCTTCCTTATATTGCTCCAGAGGTGCTGTATGAAGAAAAATATACTATGAAATCGGATATTTATTCTTTTGGAATAATCATGTCAGAAGTTTTTACTGGATATCCTCCATATCATGATATTCCACATGATTTTAGCCTAGCAACACAAATTTGTCTAGGTCATAGACCCGAAATCAGGTGTGAAGTTCCGCAATCACTTTTGGATTTGATGAATAAATGTTTAGACGCTGAACCTCAAAATAGACCAACTGCTGGAGCATTAGTAGATATGCTGGTTCAATTTGATGATGATTTGAATGATGAAAAAGCAGCATTATACAAACAAGTTGAAGAAATTAAAAACTTGGACAAAAATTTTTCAATATATGATCAAGTAAATCAAACAAAATTGACTCGATTTAATTATCAAACACACAAACAAGCTATTTATACAAGTCGGCTTTTGTGTTTTCAAAAACTTCCTAAACCAGTAAATGCAGGTGAGCATATTATCCCTCAGATCATTGGCCTTAAATTTATATTTTAGTGTGCAACGACTTTGTAATGAATTGTTCAAGAATTAAATTGGTTAAGACTTTTTAGGCTTTTGCATTAAATACCTTTTTTATTGTGAGTTATTAAGAAGTTAGACAACTAATTTTTAAACTTATTTTTCTAGCAATAAGTCATTCTATTGAGCTAAATGAAGTTCCCGATATATAATTTGCTAAATTTTCTATATTGCCCTGCTTTGGTAAAAGCTAAAATGGTTTATAACAAATAACAAAAACAAAGTGAAGAAAAGAATAAAACCAAAAAACTTTAATAACCAAAAATTTTATTGTGAAAACTATATTTTGGCAACCAAACAGAGGTTTTCTTTATTAAATTTTGCATATATACATCTCTTTTATTATAATTAAAGCTAACCCTAACTCTAACTTAACTAAACTTATAATACAGTGCTATTACCCTAGGTGAAAATTAGTTACTATTATTTTATAAAGTAGATTTGAATTTTGAAGCTTTTGATATCAAGATATTTTTATTTTTATACTTGATATATAATATATATATTATAGTATAAATGATTACTATTAATACTATTATATTAAATTTAAATTTTTTAAATTTTTTTTATATATGTTAATATATATAAATCTATATTTTTGTTCGTAAATTGGTTATGTTAACCATTAATTTCAAACTTAATTCATTAATATGTAGCTTAAAGTGCTATTTCAAAATCAAAAGTTTTAAATATATTAGTTGTATTTTAGAATATAAGTTTCAAATTTGATAATATTTTTATGTTGATTCTATGAACCCATAGAATTAAAATAAAAAAAATCTTAATTGATTTTGGATAGGTATTTATCAAGATTTTTTTATTTAAAGTTTCAAAAACATTTTAAGCAATTAAAAAAAATATAGCTGAGTTTTTTTTTAAACTTTGAGCAATATTATTTTAATTTGATCGGGTTTTACGGGACAATGAACAGAAACCCGAACCCGACCCGATTTATAACGGGTCTATAATTTGAACCGACCCGACCCGCGAAATTTCGGGTCAAACTCGACCCGTCCCGCACCCTAATCTATGTTTTTGAATCTAAGAACTTTCACATTAACAAAGGAGAAAACAATTTTATATAAAAGAAGTAGATTTTAATCGTCTATCTAACAAATATATACAAATATATATACTAAATCCGGGTTGATTGTAGGATGCTTATATTAACATTAACAAACTCCCAAACTTTTGTATTGTTGGAGGCTTTCCGTGTTTAGTCTTCATGCTTTTTAACATCTTCGAAGCTTGATTGATATATCTAATGGAAGGTAATTGAAGAGGATTGGCCAGTTATGATACTTGTTATAGGGCCAATTTCTCTATCATTTTCAGGAGTGATGGCTTCATCAACAGTTCCAATCTAACATAATATGTTAAAATGAATCGATTCACAAATTTCTTAACTTTATGCAAATTTGAAAAAAATTAAACCTCAATCTCTATTATTTCTTCTAAAACGTTCGTGCAAATTTCGGCCAATAGGACTCGATTATGTTGTCGTGAAGAATTTAGTGCATTTTTAATCACTCTTTGCTGAAAATTTCTATATTCATTGGAACCTGAAATAATTCTTTTAATGGGATCGTAATTCTCTTTATTCGAATTATTTAATTCCATTTTTTGTCGATAGAAATTTAAGGTTTTTTGTTTTAAGACTGAGAAAAAATACTTGAGAAAATACTTCGCCTTTAAATAAAATTTTAGGAAATCGTTTAATGCCATATCAGAATCGCTCGGAGATGTGACTTCCGAGCATATTCTCTTGATGACTTCTAGAGTTAGTGTAACGTGATAGGCGAAGATCAATTCACAATAGTATTTCCGAATATGCGTATTAACCATATTTATATACCTCATATATGTTCGAAAACAATGGCACTCAATTGACTGTTAATTTCACGAAACTGCCAAAAGAATAGTTTCGGAGGTCACCTCCGGACTTTGTTGCTTATTTTTAGATTATTCCATTGATTTAAAAAGAATGTGCATATACCGGTCTTTGCATTCCGAGTAATTATGTAATGCAACTGAAATTTATGCGTATTATACGTATTAGAGTTTAGGGTTAGTCAAAGTTTGGACTAAAAAGGGTTTGCTATATTCTAATTTTAGTACATGCTCAATGCATAACAATTAAATAAGAATTCGCATTATACAATTCCATTGTAACATCTTCATCAAGAAGATCAAATGATTAGTTTCAACTTTAAATTTGCTTTCAAAAAATAAAGTGAAACTGCAACAAGACAAAAAAAAAAATTATGTCATGATTATCGTTACTTTTTATGATTAAAAATAGATGAAAGCTCAGATAAATGAGATAAGGCACTTTAGTAATTTTCCTTAATTTTCCTATAAAAAAATAGTGAGATTATTCTAAATTAATGCATTGAATAAAATTCGAAAGAAAAATATTTTCTTACTCAAATTGATTTGTATAATGATCAATAAATTTTAACATTTGCCATTTTCCATTTCATTTATTTGGCCTTATTAATCAATCAGCATAAAAATCTTTTATAACATTGTTGATTCAAATTTATTATATTAACTATTGCACATGTTTCTTATTTAATTTTATCATCTTTATTTGAGTTAATAAATCATTCTTATATTCAAATATAGAATTAACGTAAATGCAATAAATTAATCTTTTAATTATAAAATTTTACTAATAAGGGGTTTCATAATTAGAGATTAGGCATAAAATAAGTGACGTATTTACTTCAAAGTATAAGATACATAAATTCTATTTTTTTAACGTATGGGCTTATTCGTGGTGCCTATTTAATTCACTGTAATTCACTGTAATTCACTGTGTCGGAATTTTAAAAATAGAATGGATCTTTTAAATACCCCTTTATTTTCAAAATATGATATTATATATTAATATGAAACCCCCTAATAGGGTATAGGGTAATGATCAGATTTCTGATTAGCAACGTCCTATTTAATTTTTTAATTTCGAAATTACATCCAGAAATAGACTCTTCAAACCTCCACTTATTTTCAAATATGGGCAAGGTAATGATGTAAAATAATAATTACTTATCACATTTTACAAATGTAATCTGGAAGGCAAATTTTCAGATCATATTGAAATCGGATTAAAATGAAATGTGGGTTTCTATTTCACTTTCTAAAAACCCACTTATATTTGTTTAATCTAAACTCTACTCTAAAACTAACCTTTAACCTTAACCCTTAACCCTAAAAAATGCGCCCCAAAAAATTTATTTTTCGATGGCTTGTCGATTTTTTTATACTATATATATTTCATTTTAATCTGATTTCATTTTAATCTGTCACAATAATTTTTTAATCGGGTTATGATTCTTTGTGTGATACAAACTTTCAATTTTAGATTAGCGGAACTAGCAATAAAATCATTACTCAAGTTATTCCCGTTTATCTGAAATTGAAAAAGTAGGGTATAGGGTGCTGTGCTTATTTTCCGGAGTTGCATAATAGATAGTATAAATTTATTTCTTTCCTTGTTCGAAACCAATATCTGTTCGATGTTTAGAAAAAATAAATCATGAACGAATCTGAGGACAAGTTAAAACTTGTTTCGTATTTAAATGGTGACGGTGTTGAAGAAGACGAATACAAGGCAAAATCTGCAGAGGTGGGGGACGCTATTGGCATTGGAGTTGAAAAGGATGAACATAAGGTATTTGCATATTATAAAAAATCTGCAGAGGTGGGGGAGGAGTTTAAATAAAGTAGATCGCATTATAATATATAGCACCTATGGGTTGACTCGTCCATGTTGACCTACGGGTCGATCCGCAGATTGCTTCCATCCAGATTGACACAACTATAACCTGATACTCGACCCATACGCGGGTGACTCGGGATGTATTTACCCGGGTCTAAGTGTGTATAAGCTGTCTCATGGGCTTTATTCGTGGAATTGTTTGTGTATTACATGCAATTTCAAGAAATTTTATTTCATGGTGGGACTTTATTTCTCATATGATAAAAACTGGATTTACATTTAATAAAATGCCCTGAGGGCATATCAAATTATATATTTAACCAAATATTTTGTAATACAATAACATCTCGCTTGAAAATTTATAGCCATCTACTGTAAAATCTATTGTAAATTGACTTCAGTGAATATGCATAGTTGGTAATGATCTTGGTGGTTATAAAGGCTTGTTTGATGAAATGGAAATGTTTTCAGGAATTGTGTTACAACAAAGATTTCCAAGCACAAAATTTTTTTCTTAAATTTTTGACTTAAGCATATCATCCCTAATTATGGAATTTGCAATTGAATATGCAACACTACAGATGGTAATCTAAAAATTATTATATAAAGTTAGACCTTTATATGTAGTAAATGGTTCAATAAATAAATACCTTACCATAGGATTGACGCCAGCAGAAGTTGGAAATACACTTGAATCAGCAACATAAAGATTATCTATTTCCCAAACTTTACCTTTGGGATTAACAACTGATGTTTTTGGATTAATGCCCATTTTGCTATAAGTTATAAGTAAAAAACTGTAAATGACATATACTGTATATATATATATATAATAAAAACCTATTAAAATTACCATGTTCCCATTTGATGTGCACTTCCAAGATGTGATGTATTCTCCTCTACACCAATCTTTCTGACATTCTCAATATATTGCTTATATCCTGGATCATTAAATGGATCTTTTTCAGCAGGTTCAAATTCTTCAATAGAAAATTGTGCTGTCGTGACTGTTTTTGCACCTGCAGATATAAGAATATTAATTCCAGCAATCATTCCTTCAACAATACTTTTTGAATCATGATTACTGATCGAATAATGAATTCTAGGTCTTCCATTTGAATCTATGGTAATTCTACCAGGATTTTTGTCACGACTAATGATTAACATTGGAGAAAGATGATTTATTTGAAGCATTCGTTGTTTATGATTAAGCGCAGAATTCCATGGTATAAATGCAACATGATAAAGAGGATGAAATGTAGCAGTTTCAATTTTTGCACCATAATGATCACCATCTACGTTTTCAACAACATCAGATACCTATTATTATTTTGATATAATGATGATCATATTTATTTAAATTATGATCTAATGGAAATTTCAATTTGATGTACAGCACATATATATTATGATAAAAATATGAATTATGCTAATTTACCGATGTCATCATTGACCCTGAATAAGGGTTAACTTCTCTGTCTGGAAAAAAACCGGTCACCATAGTAAGAGGATGAAGATATAAATTCTTGCCAATATTTGCATTCTTGAGACCGCTTCTCATCAATAAAGCAGGACTATGAAGTGCTCCACAAGAAACAATAACTTTTTTTGAATGTATTAATATTTGATTTCCATTAGAAATAGCCTTAACACCCACAGCTTTTTTATTTTTAATCAAAATATTTTCAACATAACAATTATCAATAAATTTTGCACCAGCATCTCTAGCATCTCTTAACCATGTCATCAAGCTTCCTTGCTTTTCACCATATTTACAACCAAATAAACACCATCCACATTGATGATGAGATCCAGCTGTATTTTGAGGTATATTACTATAATGATATCCAAATTTTTTACATCCTTCTATAAGAATTTTGTTATTTTCATTGTGAATAATTGCATCTGAGGAAACACTCATTCGTTTTTCAACAGCTTCTATTGATTTATGAAATTCATCACTAAGAAAATGTGTTAATCCTTGTGCAGCCCATTCCTCTCGTACAAAATGTTGTAACTAAAGATGTAAATTATATAATTAAATTTATATAAAATATGTGTATATATATAATATACATAATAAAGTCAAACCTTTAAACTAGCACAAAAATTGACAGTAGTACCTCCTCCAAATGTTGATGCCCTATTAATTAAAAGTAAATAAAGATCAATAATATTATTAAAATTTTTTTTAGATTATATATAATTACATACGAATGAATGAACATGTTCTTATCTTCGTTAAATAAAAAGCCACCACTTTCATATAGGTTATTAAGAGATTCAGCTTGTTTCAATGATAATTCATTTTGATGATAGTACTTTCCTTTTTCAATAACAAGAACTTTATAACCAGCTTTTGCTAGTTGGGCAGAAACTACACCACCTCCAGCACCTGAACCAATAACTATTACATCAAATTGTAATTCCAATCCTTCAGGTGGCACTTGAATAAACTCATAAGTAGGAAATAAATTAATTTTCGAAACAAACTTTTCACCATTTGCTTCAGGATCAGGCCCAGGATATCCAATTGTTTCAAAATATCTATCAAAATTCATCCAATATATAACATTAAATAAAATCGTCAAATTTGAATATAGATTTCTATAAAATTTAAAGCTTTTGGTCCATTTTTGTAAAACAACTTCACGTTGTTTTCTATCAAGCTCATAAAATGGTTTAAAACAACCTGTTAATAATAAAGATGTTGAACTTCTTGCAAAGAAGTTAAGAATCAAATTAATTTGAACTAATTTATCTTGAGGGAAACTCTTTACAAGCCTATCAGTTAAAACTTCTATAAAGTCTTCATTCTCTGATAGATCGAATTTAGAAAATTCAAGAACTTTAGAGGGATGTTTTTTTATTACGCTAGCTTTTGTTTTTAAAAGAGCTTCTGTCTCTAAATCATCTAACTTTGCTATTAAAGTTCCACAAAATGCTTTAATAACCTTAATTTGCTCATCGTTAAATTTAAATGAATCCGTTTCAACGAGCATTTTATTTATTTATTTCACTATTCGTAATTTTTAAAAAAGAGGAAAAGGTAGATGCAAACACTAGCCGAAATAAAAACATCGGTCATCTGTCTTATTTAATTCTGTAATTGCAGATGCAAATTTGTGCAGCAACCCGATTTGTATATAAAATAGTTAATCCCGAAATTCAGCATGGACTTAATCACCCCAACGATCTACCAATTAAATTTGAAGATCAGGTGTAACGTGCAAATTTTCTTTGTGTAACAAAATAGAGAAAATTTTAGTTTTCGATCCGTAATCCGCTAATCCGAATGGATCCGATGATTCGGATTGAATACGGATATCCGTATCCGTTAATTTTAACCGGATAGATCCGTAATATTTACGGATTAAGGATAAGGATTATCCGGATGGCCCTTAAAAAATAGGATCGAAACACTAGAAAATTTGTAACATCTACATAACCACCTTTCACGCTCTAACAAAAAAAATTCCTTGCAAAATTTTGGTACATACCATCATCTACTCTAACTTCTAACACTAACCCTTACCCTAACCTTATATTAATTTAAATTTTTGTTATATAGAAATTTTTTGTTATTTGTTACACAGATCTACAAATGTGCGCGATGAATTAGCATATCGCAGGGTGCGTTGCATATATTTATTCTAATCAGGAGACACATCAATAAATTGGTTAATCCGGTGTTACGATTAATTCGTAACCTTAGTGTAAATCAGGTCTAGACTTTTTAGGAAGTGCTAATCTGAATTTATGTTTCCTAATATGGTTGTCGATACTATGTATTAATTACTAGATTTAGTCATTTATTCGATTATAGTATAATTCCGATGGGCTAATGTTCGGGTGACGATAGTGTTGTTGGAGGACAATGTCAATAGCGTAAAATAATAGGTAATGGGAAATATGTGAAATTGAATTAACAAATAATTTAATCCACAAGAATAATAAGGGTTTAACCCCTCCGAAATTAATTTGTTATAATATTAAATATATTATATAGTTAGTGGATGTGTGGCATCCAATAACAGTTTTATTTGGCAGGAAAAAGATCCGAAGGATCACAGGGTGATCGTTTTTACATGGTTTGCGAGCGCATTAAAATTCGCGTTGTTATGGATGAGAAACCCCTAATAACGGATTTACTTTTATAACAAATAAATCACTTAAATATACTATACGATCTACAGTTACTATTTAAAAGAAATAAAATAATGTAAATAATAAGTTCTATTTCAGAAAATTTTAATTTTAAGATGTACTCATGTAACGTTCCTGATTTTAATATTTACCAATTGTCATGGATCTGGTCACAGTCTTGTCATTCATGGTGTCACAATTCGAAATTGTGACATTAGAAGATTTGAATTGTTCGATTAGTTTACCCCCTCCATTTGTAAATAGATCTTCTCTTTATTTAGTATAGATAACTTCATTTCTATTTTTGTATAATTCATTAAATGTTAGTCAAAATTCGTGTAAACTTGGTGATTGACATATAATCACCCCTTTTTGTAAAATCTTACATAACACGTTAACGTGTTAGCACGTATGCGCGTTAAGTGGCGCGGATTATAAACATTCTCAATAGCACGTCAACGTGCTAGGCTTAGTTGTATCATCACGTAGCGTGTTAAACAACACGATAACGTGCCAAACAACACATTAACGTGTTGTATATTAAATTCAAATGTATATAAACGAATGATTTGACTTCAATAAAGGTCTCCAATACGATACAACCCAATATAATACAATACAATAAAATACAAGTAGAGAAATTCCCTTCGATTTTACTTAAAGAAAAATAAAGGAAGGAAGCTAGTGTAGTGCTGAAGAGACCTTTATTCGAGTAAATCAGAAACTTATCTCCTAGTAACTATTAGAGTTAAATTGGTAAAACGTATACGCTCTCCCACCTTAATAGTTACAATGGCATCTCAATCTTTTTGATGTAACTATACATTGCCAAGTTTCTGCTCTTTGGTTCCAAACCATTACAAAAAAAATCGCCCCAATTGATACCTGATTTATATCGATTTCATAATGATTGTGTGCCGAATTTGCATCATAAATTGGCATCGCCAATTTTAAAAATCAATATAAATCAGGCAGTAATCCAGTTTAAAATAAACAGACACCTGATTTACCAGCTTTTGACTAGTGTGATTTGCAAAAATATCAATGTTTTGGAGCACTAAGCTACCCTCGATTTTTTTAGAAATTTTAAAAAAATCGCCAGTAGTTTCAATATATAAAAATCAAAGTTTACAAAGTAAATTGCCAAAATGAAGTTAGTTCAGAGCATCAAAATACACCTATATTTTTTGGTATTATATGGACTATACATGCGTATCTAAATTAGGGGTGATTTACGGCATTACGGCATTACGGCATGCCTATATTTTTGATATTTTCGGCATACTGCCTCAAATGCCTAAATGCCGAAAATAATCTCGGCTGCCGAAAAAGATTTCGGCTGCAGAAAATAATTTCAGCTGCCGAAATTATTTTCGGTTGGTCTAATTATTTTCATTTGCATTTGACCAATATTTCTTACTATCATATGTTAAATATATATGGAGTGTCTTCAATTAAAAGGGCCCATTTTTACATATATTTTATTTTGAGATATTTGAGTTTAATTATTTGTTTTGATTTTCGGACTGATCCGGGATCAATCAAATTTCACGATATTGATTGGTTAAAGACGGCAGGTGACTATCGGGTAAACTCGTGACGTGTTGGCTCTACGCAGCCTCATGTAATTTTTCTTTTTACATTATCTTGATTTTTTATTATGTAATTCGACTTTCATTTATAATTAAAAAAAGTCAATCATGTCAAAATTTATATGAATTTAACGAAAACTCATTTTTCAAAAAAATGTAAAAATGGGCCCTTTTAATTGAAGACACCCCATATTAGAGTAGCTGCGCGATGCAGTCGCGTCAAAACCAGGAACATTATATAAATAAACTTAAAATTAAATAGGTTATTAACTACATTATTTAGTTTCCTTTTTAATGATAAATGTAGGTCGTATAAGTACTATTTATACGTCAAATAGATTCGATTAAGCACAAGTGATTTGTTTGTTATAAAGACAAAGAAAAATAAATCCGTTACTGGATATTTCGCATCCAATATCAGCGCATCTGACTTTGAATTTAATGCGCTCGCAACCTGAACCCCTTCGTGGTCCAGGTTAGCACATTAAACTCAAAGCCAGATGCTTTTACAGTATAATTATCATCGAAAAGCATAAGTGCGCTTGGTCATGTGTTTGGAATAATTCCGGACAGCAAAAGGTGCCGGAAATGAATTCAATTAAAGGACTTTAAGTCCACAGAATACATTGAATTGGTAATTTTAAGTAATTAGCAATTTTAAGTAATTTGAACTGAAACTATGATATGCTCCCGGAAGATTAGCAAGTGAGATTGCGCCAGGTATCTTTGTAACAGTAGAGCGAGTGATGAGAAGCAGTGGTTTCCTGCCTGCTCGAAGCAGACTGGCTGTTAAATAGGAAAATGGCAGAACAGGAGACTGTTCCACTATGTGTGGTGGGCAGAGTGGGTCGAGAAAATGCAAGTTAAATGAATTGGGTTCTTGTGAGAGAGAGTGTGTGGAATTGACTCTTTCAATGATCTTTTTATGTTAGTCGTTTGGTGGCTTTTTCTCGATTTTGTATGAATTTATGATTTCTCATTGATTTCATTTACCGACTGATTCTTGAAGCATGTAACCGGGCCGAGTCGGGACGTTCATGTGTCCCTTGGATTTTGCATGAGTTTATAATTTGAAGTTGATTCCATTGCTGACCGATCCTTGATGCGGATAACTGTGCTGAGTCAAGCACTCGTTGTATATCCCCTGCCCAATGCTCCCTGTTTTTTCGATCTGTTGACCCTTGTCAAAATGATCACCCTGTGATCCTTCGGATATTTCGCCTGCCAAATAAAACCGTTATTGGTTGCTACGCATCCATTAACATAATTAATATTGTAATAACTTAATTTTCGAAGGGATTAAAAGCTCGTTATTCTTGTTGATTAAATTATATTGTTGATTATAATAAATAAATGGCTCTATATCCATATTATTTCACTGACAAACGCTTTTGAAAACTTAGTTTGTAGATAATTGTTTTACAGACAAGGTTATTTTACAGGCGATTAATTCAATATATTGTACCAACAATTTTGTCATAAATTGCACCAACTTTAAACCCAAACTTAACTCTAATGACAATAACTGAATTCTAAATTAGCTTTTGGTGAAATAACTTTTTATAAAGCGGAATTATTTGATTACAAAATAACCTTGCCTGGATTAATTCTCTGCGAATTAAATTTTCTGTGAAGTAATTGTTGGTGAGTTGATCAAAACTGAGTGTAACCTGATACTATTAAATAAATATTAAGTAAAAAACTTAATAAAATTGAATTAATGTATCTAAGCAAAATTGCTATAAACACAATTGGAATTTTAAGGCGATCAGTTAGTAATGATAAAAAGTAGTTTATGTATTCTTATTCTGTGTCATTTCTAAATTTATGTAGATTCTAAAATGTCATTTTAGAATTGGTATCCATTTATCAATTTTTAAAAAAAAAGCAAGTGAAAACATTTAGAAATAATAATAATGATAATAATAAATAATAAAGTAAAAAAATTAAAAAAAGTATTTAAAAATTTTGTGCACCTGCACAGTCATGCACCCTTGATCAACAATCAAATTTTAGCACGTGATAATCAATCGAGATAAACCAAGCATCTGATGCAAATCTTACGTTTATGATACTCCTGCACTTACTTTTTTGATACTCCTAAATGTACCCCAAAAATTATATTACTTTTGTGACTGCCGCGATTAAAATCGACCAATGGAATTGCAGGTAAGATTCTAATAAAAGGCTTAAAATTTTTTTTAATCAGAACTAATTTTTTATTATGTCATTATTATTTGAATTTCTAATAAGAGTTGCAGATATAAAAATTACCTTTCCAATAGTAGTAAACACATCAAAATTGACTTAGTGTATCACAAGATATGAGTAAAAAATTTTTGCGAATTTTTAGTTTTTTTAAAAAACTTTAAAAATTCACGAAAATTTTTTTACTCATATCTTGTAATACACTAAGCCAATTTTGATGGGTTTACTACTATTGGAATAGTAATTTTCATCTCTGCAACTCTTATTAGAAATTCAAATAATAATGACATAATAAAAAAATTAGTTCTGATTAAAAAAACTTTAAGCCTTTTATTAGAATCTTACCTGCAATTCCATTGGTCGATTTAATCGCAGCGGTTCACGTGACTTTTTTAAAATCGCCATGTCTCAAAAAAGTAATACAGTCACCTCTCTCTAATCTGATTCTTTCTAAACCGAACACTATTAAACTCTCTCTAAACTGAACAAAATCTCCTAGAATATTTGTAAATTTTATTATAAGCCATATATAACTTGTTGAAAACTGAGCTTTTTCAAATTTTTATATAGTAAAAAAAAGCAGTTCCGGCAGTTCAGATTAGAAAGAGTTGACTGTATAATTTTTGGTGTACATTTAGGAGTATCAAAAAAGTAAGTGCAGGAGTATCAAAAACGCAAAATTTGCGCATCTGATCTTCTGACCCATCAATACAGACTTGCAAAAAATTTATATTTTATAATTAAAAAATAATACATTTTTTATTAAAAAAAATTATATCATTTTTTATTATTAAAAAGAATAAAATTCAACCACTAATTTATTCTTTTTCTAATCATAACTCAATTATGTAACAAATATTTCAATAATGTAATATAACCATTTCCAATCCAATATGCTAAGAAGCTCTAAGAATGATATAATAAAAGCTCAAACAATGATACTACTAAAAGAATGAAACCTGCCAACAAAAACTTTAATGAAAACGTCAGCACCAAAAATAATAAAACAAGGTAACAAAATTGTACAAGGAACATTTGACCAATTCACAACCCAGAAACCTAAAAAAGAAAAAGAGAATAACAAAGTTAGAGAACAAGAAATAACAAAAAAAAACACATACAAAAGAAAGAATTAAACTCATCTGATTACTATTCCAGTGCTGATTACACAATCTGGTGAACTAAAAAAGAAAAAAATGAGAATAACAAGTTAGTGAACAAGAAATAGTGAAAAACACATATACACACAAAAAAAAAACCAACTCATCTAACTACTGTCTTGGTGTTTTTCATAACCTAGTAAATCTAAAAAAAGAAGAAAATAACAAAGTTAGTAAACAAAAAACAGTAAAAAAAATATATTTACACAAAAGAAAGAAGCCTAACTACCATCCTGATACTAATTTCATAATATAGCAAATATAAAAAAAAAAAAAGAGAATATAAAATTAGTAAACAAGAAATAGTAAAAAAAATATATACAAAAGAAAGAAATCCAAACTCATCTAACTACCATCCCAGTGCTAATTTCACAACCCAGAATCTAAAATGAAGTTAGTAAACAAGAAATAGTGAAAAAAATATACATATATAAAAGAAACCCAAATTCATCTAACTACCATTCTAGTGCTAATTTCATGACATAGTGAATCTAAAGAAGAAAAAAGAGAATTATGAAGTTAGTAAAAAAGAAACAAAGAGAAAAAAATACACACAAAAAAAAAGAAATCTAAACTTACTATAACTACTATCCTGGTGCTGATTTTATACCGGGTGAACCTAAAGAAAATAAAAAGAGAATAATAAAGTTAGTGAACAAGAAACAGCAAAAAAAATATATACACACAAAAAAAAGAGACCCAAACTCATCTAATTACTATTCTAGTGCTAATTTCATGACTTGGCAAATTTAAAAAAGAAAGAAAAGAATAATATAGTAACAAAAAACAGCAAAAAAACATACATATATACAAAAAAAAGAAACCCAACTCATAACTACCATCTTGGTGCTAATATCATTACACAACAAACCTAAAAAAAGAAAGAAGAGAATAACAAAGTTAGTGAACAAGAAATGGTAAAAAAAAATATATACAAAAGAAAAAACCCCAAAATTATCTAATTACTGTCCTATTGCTGATTTTACAACATAGCAAACCTAAAGAAAAAGGAAGAAAATAACTAAATTAGTGAACAAGAAACAGTGATACACAAAGAAAAAAATCAAAACTCATCTAATTACTATACCGGTGCTGATTTTTAACCCTGAACCTAAAGAAAAAAGAAAAAAATAATGAAGTTAGTAAACAAGAAAATAGCAGAAAAAGATACACAAACTCATCTAACTACTGTTCCAGTGCTGATTTCACAATGTGGAGAACCTAAAAAAGAAAAAAGTAATAAAATTAGTAAAAAAAAGATTAGAATAAAAAAAATATGTTTGTATACATACAGGACCCTGAACAATCTATGTGAGGTCATATTTGAAAAATAGCTAATGAAGGCCCATTTTTTAAAAAAGGTTATATTTGAAAAGTAGGTATTGAGAAAAAGGTTATATTTGAAAACCGCTAAATGGCAAAATAGGTATATTTAAAAGAATGCTAATGGGGTAATTTTTATAAATGTTGTTATATTTAAAAAGTGCTAATGAAAAATTGGGCTATAATAGTAACCCAGCAGGTAAAAAGGAGAAAGGAGAAAAGAGAGAAGAGAGAGGGAGGTAAAAAGGGGGAGAGGGGTAAAAGGTAGAGAGAGATAAAAGGGAGAAAGGAGTAAAAGGGAGAGAGGTGTAAAAGGGAGAGAGAGGTAAAAGGGAGAGAGGGATAAAAGGAAAAGAGGATAAAAAGGGAGAGAGAGGTAAAAATAGGTTAAACAAGGCTTTTTTTTTTTAAGTTTTTTTTTATTTTGTGATATATATTTTTATGATCTAGAATACATTACAGATTAGATGGGCATAGTAAATTTTTTAAAAATTTTTTTTTTTGTTCTTTTTTTTTTCTTTTTAGAGAGCGTATGAGTTGTTTTTTTTTTTTTTTTGTTTTTAG
>QKWP01000719.1:0-12684 GCA_003550325.1 Gigaspora rosea | reverse complement strand
TTAGGAAGCATATGTTCTGGTTATTTTTTTTTGTTTTTTTTTTTAGGGACGTTATATTTAAAAAAAGCTAAAAATGGGTAAAAGTTTGATCTAGTATTTGAAATGTAGCTTATATATACCAAACCAAAACTGCTAACCAAAAAAATTTTTACTATAATGCTCAAATATAACCTCACATAGATTATTCAGGATCCTTTACATACTTGTATATTCAAGATAGTGGTTGCCGAGGGTAGGGTGCACAACCATGCGAATGCACAAAAACCATATTCTCTTAAAAATATATATATAAATAAATAAAAAGCGAATGGATATATTCTCATCTAAATATTAAATGCTAGCTAAATTTTCATATATTAAAAGAATATATTCGAATATTTATTAATAATTAGTAATTTATTAATTGAACTATTTTAATTATTACATATGTATATAGAGCTTACAGATTCTTTATTCGAATAATATTTGAATAATTAGAATTGGCATGTAGCTATTCGAATATTCACCAAATGACTAAATTTAATGAATAATTTGAATAACTATAATTATTTAAATAATAATATTTATTCGAATAATAATATTTATTCAAAAATAATATTTATTCGAATAAATAGAATAAATAAATTTATTTGAATAATTATAATACAGCAGGGTAAAATCTGAGTTGGCTAAATTACATTATTGATGTTAGGGTTAGGGTTAGGTTAGTTACTATTTTAGGATTGTTTTAATAATCAATAATGTAACCTAAAAAACTCAGGTTCGTATTATAATTATTCGAATAAATATATATTCAAGTAAATATCCTAGTATACATATTCATTATCTTATAATTTATATAAATAATAATAACTAGCACTTATATAATAACGTTAATTCCAATTCTACTAATTCTACTTCTAACTATTAACTATTAAGTCAATCGAATGTTGTGCCTATAGCTTTTTTTTAGTTTAGTCTAAAAGACTCTTTTATTATTTTATTATTAATTGGTTTCAATTAATTTATTAATAATAATTTTGATAAGCTTATCGATCTATATTTGATAATAACGTTAAAATTAGTAATAAGGTGGGACGATAGGACAATTGGAAGTATCATCAATTAATTATTTTAATAATGAATTCAATTAAAGTTGGTTAATGTTTGATATTATATGAAACCAAATAAATATATACTACATACCGTATTCATCTAAAATATATATTAAATATCATGTGCAAAAAGCACAGGTTACAAACTAGTATAGAAAAAAAATTACATGTTGATGATTATATTGAATATCAGGAATGGCATGTCACAATGTCCAATTGATATCAATTTATTGGATATATGTCCAATTTCAATGATATATGTTCCAAAAAATTAAAATCAATTGGACATTGTGACATGCCAATCTAATTGAATATTATTCGAATATCATAAATTATTCAAATAGGAATTATTATTTGAATATAATGAATTATTCGAATAAGAATAAATTATTCGAATAATTATATTACTCAAATAATTTGAATAAGACAATTATTCGAATATTCATGTTATTCATTGAATAATTATTTAAAAAATTTTATTCAAATATTTACCGAATACGAATATTATTCAAATAGTGAATACGAATCCGAAGCTTTATATATATGTAAACAAATTTTAATTTATTCAGAGTAATACAAGTTTTGTATCTTGGCAAAAATTTTAAAACTATTCTAAAGAATTAAGAAATTACTATCCCTTACTTTGTAGAGGTTCGCAGACAAATTTGCCTGTATAATTACTATAAATATATCTCTGATCTAGTTTTTTAATCATTTAAGATATTTAAATAAAATTTGGTATTATAATATTTAAGAGGATTAATATATTTGTAGCCATGGCTACATGTAGCCGTATCAATAAAGCCAATTAAATTTCAGGATCAGGTGTAATGTGAAATCAAAACAAATACTAGTTTTTTTAAAGAAATTGCCAATAACTCAAAATTTTGATTATGAAACAATATTCTATGTTCTAACAAAAAAAAATCCTCGCTAAATTTTGGTATAAACTATGCCCCCTGCCCCATCCCAGGCCTCACCCTAACTCTAATATTAATTGTGGGGTTTTATTTTTATAAAAAAAAATTATTTCTATAATTTGATAGTTACGTTACACCTGATCTTAGTTACGGCTACATGTAGCCTATGGCTACAAATATATTAATTCTATTTAAGAACAAGGATTATATTTTTGAATTATTTAAACTTATATTATAAGACAAAAAATTTATGTTGCTTATAAGCTGAAAATATTAAATTTTAAAGAAATTTTTTAGCCAAAAAAATATTTTACAATATTTTGGCGAATTCTTTAAATATTGGTTTTAAAAATATAGTTTCTTATACAACTTTGTAGTTTATATAAAGGATGACAACTTTCATTATTTGACTTTAAATGATTTACTTGTAAAAATTAGGACTTGTATTAGAAGTGAAAATTTTTTTTATAGACGGGAACATATAAAATTTAAGAAAACCTAAAGAAAAAATTCTATAAGTAAAAGTTCCAAAACAAAAACTTTAAACTTTTATTACACCAAAGTTTTTTAATAATTTTAAAAAAAATTTATAATAACGTTGATAAAACAGAACTAATATTATATTTTTTACTTAGAAAGTATATAGCTAAAATTAATATTTAAGGTTTTATTTAAAAAATTTAAAATTTTAAAATTTTCGCAGGCAAATATGCCTGCATAACAAATTAAGGAATAAAAGGTAATATACAAGACCTGGGTCTCTTGCATTTTACCAAAAAATTAATTAGTAAAAAAAAAAGAAATTAATTAGTAAAAAATAAGAATGGATCTAATATATAGGGTCTTGAATATGCCTTTCACAGTACTATCTTTAGCAGCAAACAGATATACTTAATTATAAGAAAACAGATATGTATAGATTAATAATGTAAAAAAAAAAGTAGTAACAAAAAATAATCGATATGTATTATTGAAGAATAATATTTTAAAATATTCAGCAGTCAAAACTATTTAGGTTACCTAAAATATTTTAGGCAGCCATAGATAGTCAACGATTTAGACTATTTAAAATATTTTTAGCATTATGGCATTATAGCAAGCCAAAAACAATTTAGATACACATGTATAGTTATATCTGATCTTTAAAATCTGATTTGTAGATTAGGGGATCTATGTCACAATAATTGACTAACATAACCTGGCACAGATTTCTTGCTTGCAAACTATAAATAACATATATTGTATATATATACTATATATATAATAAAAAATTATTGAATTAGAGTGCCAACAAATATTACATAATATTTTTAGGGGAGGGGAATAGCTGGGATAATATACTATATATATTTCATATATAATATGGAGGAGGAGGTAACCCACTTAATAAAAAAATATTACCTAATGTCTGTCAGCACCCTTACCATTTTCCTATTTAATGTGCACTTCCAATTTAATGTATTTTCTTCTATACAAATTTTTCAGATATTCTCAATATATTGCAGATTATTAAATGGATCTTTTTAGCAGGTTCAAATTCTTAAATAGCCAATTGTGCAATTATAAGAATATTAATTCTAGCAATTATTTCTTTGACAATACTTTTTGAATTATGATTACTAATTGAATAATAAATTTTAGATCTTCTATTTAAATCTATGGTAATTCTGCTAGGATTTTTGTTATGACTAATAATTAATATTAGAAAAAGATAATTTATTTGAAGCATTCATTGTTTATGATTAAGTACAAATTTCTATAGTAAAAATTCAACGACATAAAGAAAATGAAATATAGTTGTTTAAATTTTTGTACCATAATAGTTATTATCTATATTTTCAATAACATCAGATTTTTATTATTATTTTGATATAAAATGATTGTATATATTTAAACTATGATCTAATGCAAATTTCAATTTGATAAATAGTACACATATTTTATGATAAAAATATGAATTATACTAATTTATTGATATTATCATTAACCCTGAATAAGGACTAACTTCTCTGTTTAGAAAAAAACTGATCATTATAGTAAGAGAATAAAGATATAAATTTTTTCCAATATTTTTATTCTTGAGATCACTTTTTATCAACAAAGCATAGCTATAGATTGCTCTACAAGAAACAATAACTTTTTTTAAATATATTAATATTTGATTTTTATTAAAAATAGCTTTAATACCTATAGTCTTTCTATACTATGTATTTGAATAGATAAATCAGTGATAGCAAAAAACAATCTTTAGTTCTATGATTTCTATTTTTAATCAAAAAATTTTAATATAACAATTATTAATAAATTTTGTACTAGAATCTCAAGTATCTCATCTTTTAACCATGTATTAAGCTTCCTTGTTTTTCATCATATTTATAACCAAATGAATACTATCTATATTGATAATAAGATTCAGCAGTATTTTGAGGTATATTACTGTAATAATATACAAATTTTTTATATCCTTTTATAAGAATTTTGTTATTTTTATTGTGCATACGAGGGAATATATATTTATTTTCAATAGCTTTTATTGATTTATTAAACTTATCGCTAAAAAAATATATTAATCCTTGTACAGCCTATTTCTCTTGTACAAAATGTTTATATTGTATAGAATGCAGTTGTAGTGAGTTATTTGTATGAGAAATAATCAAATTATAGTTTTATTAATAGTTTGTAGTAGTAAATTATTAGTTGTATATAATTTTTTATATTTGAATTTATTTAATAGTTTATGTAATTTAGTGCATATGCATTGTAACGCACCCATCTGATAAACCAATCATATCGTAGGATCAGGTGTAATGTGAAATCAAGAAAAAATAGTGATCTTTTAAAAAATCGCTTGTGGCCCATAATTTTGCTTATGAATCCACTCTTCGTGCTCTAACAAAAAAATTCCTTACAAAATTTTGCTATAAAACCCTTTTTTTTTGCCTACACACTATTCTAACCTCATCCTAACCCTAACTAACAAAAAAAAAGGGGTTATTTTGGTTGGTTTGATTTCATATTGCACCAAATCATATGAGGTGCGCTATAGCGCACATGTGCAAAAATATCAAATTCTTATTTAATTTGAATTTGACTTATTTAAATATTATTTTTTATAGTACAATTTACAATCTTTCAATATTTCAAAAATAAGCTATTTCTTGCAATTTTTGGTTAAAAAAGGTAGTTTATTTTTAGAAATATACAGTAACAAGGTTTATGTTATATACAATACTAGAACCCTGAAATATACATAGGTAGGTTAGATTAATTATAGGATTACTAAACAAGGAAAGATTTGCAGAAAAACTTCAAAAATAAGCAAAAAAATTACTATAAATAGGGGTCGGCTAAAGCGGAGTGAAATTTAGTTAGGGTTAGGGTTACCTTTTTGATGCAGTTAGAAGGTTTTTTTATATAGATATCAAGAATCCAATTTATGCAGTATATAGATCATATATTGAGTTAACTCCGCTTTAACCGACCCTTATAAATAGAAAAAATTTGTATAAAAACCCTCAAAAATAAGCAAACTCATACCTGACCTATCTATGTATATTTTGGGATCCTACAATACTATTGCAATAAGTTATTTGTACAGTACAGAACAGCAAAAGGTAGCCAATTTAGTGGTACAAACCGATAAAAATTTTTTAATCAATTAGTTAGTAGATCATCTTACCTGATTAATCGAATAATTGATTTTTATTCAACTAATTGATTAGTTGACCATTTGATTAATCGAATAATCGATTAGTTGACCATTCGATTATTCGATTAATCAATTAATCGATTAGTTGACCATTCGATTATTTGATTAATCAATTAGTTGACCATTCGATTATTTGATTAATCGATTAGTTGACAATTCGATTAATCGATTAGTTGACTATTCGATTAATCCCAATCGATTAGTTAATTAATTGAAATCGATTAGTCAACTAATTGACTAATCATATATATGATTTATATCTGGTAGCATTTTTAGTAGCGTTTATACCAGGGTACAGAACTAGTCATTGCAAATATCCGGGATACAAGAGTAAGCAATTTCAATTTTTTTCAAGCCATTCTTATTGTATGTTTACTATAATTTTTTTTAGTATATTTGGTCGAAAAATGAAAATGTATGTACTATATGTGTTGTACATACTATATTTTAATTTCACCAAATTTAAGGTTCGGTGTAAAGAATTCTATAGGTTAGCATGATTCGAAATAATTTTTCAGTTAACAATGATTTGCATTTAATATTATACTAAAATTCCAGATTCCCAGACTCTATGCAATGCGTGATAACTATAACAATGATTTCTTATCACAAAACTCATCGGATTATTCATTTCTAAATACAATATGCAAAAAAATTATCAGTACTAGTAAGCAGACGATTTTGAATGATTCTAAGTTGCCATTACATATAATATATTAAAAAGCCTTGAAAAAACTTACTAGTTACTGAATCTTAAATGCTTTTTTTTTCATCGACTATTACTATATACTGTAGAGCAAATATATAACATAGAAATAAAGATAACTTATCTGAACATTATGTGATTTAGATATGAAATATGAAGGATACGAAACATAGAAAAGCGGAAAGAAATATATATATCATAAAATTAAATTTTTTGATAAATAAAGATTTTGTTTATCGTAGCATACCTTTTTTTGAAGAGTTCGACTTTCACATATCTATATATAATATTAATGCTATTAATTTAAGTAGATTTAAAAGTTCAATAGCTTTTTATAGAATAAAAAAGTAAATCAAATAGATACCGATATATAATCGTATTTCAAAGTATTTATATTAACGTTTCGAACAGTGTAATCTGACATTTTTTTCAGAACAGTAAAATGAACACAATGCAATTGTGTTAAAGTAATACTTCTAAAGAGTGTTTTTATAAATGAATTTAATAAAAAATACGATATATTAAGAATTTGAATACAGAAAAAGTCAAAAAAAAGCATATAAAACAAAATCAGTTGATTAATCAATTAATCTATAATCAATTAATCGATTATTTGACTATCGATTATTTGATAATCAATTATTTGACTAATCGACTAATTGATTAATCAACTAATCGATTAATTGATTAATCAACTAATTGACTAATCGATTAATCGATTAATCGATTAAGTTGGTTTATAAAAATGGAATCGATTAGTTGTCAGATTATAAATAATAAATTGTAAAAGGAATTTTTAAAATAATTATTTGTTATAAAGTTATAAGACATTAAACAACTGCTAAAAAATTAGATATTTTTTGCTATTTTGTACTATATAAAAAATAATCAAATCATATGCTCCGATTTTTGGAATTTATACGTAGATTTTTTTTTTAAAACTTTAAAGTTAAATAATTTTTGATCTACTGGCCCGTTTTAAATGATTTTACTACCAAAATGTTCGTCTCTTTGAGACGATTCCAACGAGCCCAAAATCATTAAAATCCAATCACAGGAACACGAGAAAATGCGCTGTCAAATAGGTGACGCACCTCTAGAGTTGTACAATTGGTTAGACCTATGTCTAACCAATTGTACAACTCTAGAGGTGCGTCACCTATTTGACAGCGCATTTTCTCGTGTTCCTGTGATTGGATTTTAATGATTTTGGGCTCGTTGGAATCGTCTCAAAGAGACGAACATTTTGGTAGTAAAATCATTTAAAACGGGCCAGTAGATCAAAAATTATTTAGCTTTAAAGTTATAAAAAAAAATCTACGTATAAATTCCAAAAATCGGAGCATATGTTATAGTTTTATTAATAGTTTGTAAATAGTAAATTAATAAGTAATTGGAATTGAATATAATTTTTTATATTTGAATTTATTTAATTTGAATTTATTTATTTTAAATATTATTTAATTGTAAACTATTAATAAAATACTAAGATAGTTTATATTTGTTATAATGGTTAAACAGTTAGAATATTTTTATAATGCATTGGATTTATAAAGCTAAATTGATACTTTAAATTGGATAATACTAGAATAGTTACTTTTTTAAGCAATATATAATTTAATAAAAATGGCAAATACCAGGAACGGAGTACAAAGTACGTAGTGTATGGTTTACAGGCATTTAAAATGCTGTGTCTCTTTTGTATCTGATTTGTTAATCTATCCTTGTGATTTCTGAATGTATTTCTTTGATCTACTGTATCGCAAAAAAAAAACCAGAAACTTATGCAAAACTGGTTTAACCTGTAACTAAATTCACTTTTCGTTCCTGGTTTTGTGTAACAACATCACGCAAAAAGTAGAAGTAAATTAATTGAAGTTCGGATTAGCATTTATTAATTTGGATTTTGGTAAATATCTATTACTATTTTAGAATTCTTTTAGATATTGTATAGCCAACTTTTTATTGCATTATCACTTTCGAGTACAAAAATTTTTTTTATAAATATAATAATTGTTTATAGCAAAGTAAAATAAAGCACTAGATCTAAGTATCATGATCAAGATCAAAATTATGATAATAATTAATAGAACCTATTATAAAATGACTTCAATTTTGTAATAATTTTGGTTTTTTTTTATATATTTTTTTTTTTACTAAAAATGCTAACTATTTTAACAAAAAAACATCTAATTCTTTATTCAAAATAGTTAAATATATAGCACAAATATAAAATAGCTTTTTTAAAGAACTAATTAGAAAAATATATACAAGGTTTATGGAGTAATTTTCTTATGATTGGCTAATTATACAAATTGAATATCAGATACACGTTATGATTGGTCATTTTGCAAATCATGCACAAACTAACTACAGTGGAATTCACCTAAAGCCAATATATTTTATATGGGAAATTCTAGGTATCTCTAGCTAGAGATACCTAGTCTATATATCTCTGGCCTCTTGAACCAATCAAAGAACAAGAAAATCGTATGACTAAAGCTCATGTATTTATCCAATTGCTAATACAAGGTTGTACAATCGTACATACTCTACTAGTCTACCAACAGATCAGGCATTTTTTTTTTATATTAGCAGTTCACTAACCCGATCTAGATTTAGTTTGATCTATATCTGCTTTGTTTTTTTTTGCTTCGCGAGATAAGTTTTTTTTTGCTTTTTTTCTTTCTTGTAGTTTTGTTAATTGATTTTTTTTCTCTTTATTTTCAGGCTTTTGTCGTTTTGGTACCGTCATTTGTGAAGATTCTAGGCTTTCGTTATTTCAGTATCGTTAGTAGTTTTAGCCTTTTGCCGTTTTGGTATTCGTTGCTTTGGCACTGTCGTTGGTAGTAAGTGAACTTTCTTTTGATTATTTGACGTTTCTAGTAAAACTCTATAGACTTTTACTAAGCTTTCAGAATTGGTTAGTGAACTTTCTTGTGGATCTTTCGCTATTACCCAATCACGATTAAAAATTAGCAATCATGTAAATATAAAATTATTTTTTTTATTTTTGTATTTTTATTTTTTTTCTTTCTTATTATTAATAGATTTTAGGTTTCTCTTCGTTGTAGAATAGAAATATCTTGTGGTATTTCTTCTGATCTTTGGCGTCTTGCTAGTAAATTGTCTTGCAGTATTTCTTCGTGGTATTTCTTCTGGTCCTTCGGCGTTTTCTGGTAAGTTGTTTGGTATTTGCTAGTGAATTGTCTTGTGGTATTTCTTCTGGTCCTTCAGCGTTTACTGGTGAATTGTCTTGTAGTTGCTTCTTTGGGTAGTTTTATACTACTCTTTTTTTTCTTTTTTTAGAATTTCTCTTTGGCATTTGTCAATGAATTGTCTTGTAGAATTTCTTCTGGTCCTTCAGTGTTTTTTAGTGAATTGTATTGTGTTATTTCTTCTTCTGTGTTTTGCTGGAAAATTGTCTTTGATACTTCTTTTGACCCTTTGGCATCTCTAGTGAATTGCCTTGAGATATTTCTTCTGGTCTTCGGCATTTTGCTAGTAAGTTGCCTTGTAGTATTTCTTCTGGTTTTTTGGTGTTTGCTAGTAAATTGTCTTGTGGTATTTCTTTTGTTTTTTGGCATTCTACTGATGAATTGTCTTTGGTACTTCTTTGGGTAGTTTGATACTATCTTTTTTTTTTTTTTTAAGAATTAATCTGGTGTTTTTTCGGTATTGTCTTGTGATATTTCTTCTGGTCCTTCGGTGGTTTACCAGTAAATTGTCTTGTAGTATTTCTTTTATCCTTTGGCGTTTTGCTGGTGAATTGCCTTATGATATTTCTTCTAGTTCTTCGACGGTTTACTGTTGAATTTTCGTGGTATTTCTTTTGTTCTTCATCATTTTGCTGATAAATTGTTTTTGGTACTTCAGGTCCTTTAGCGTTTCTGGTGAATGTCTTTGGTACTTTTTCTGGTCCTTCAGCGTTTCTGGTAATTTGTCTTGTGGTATTTTTTTTTGTTTTTTAGTGTTTTGCTAGTAAGTTGCCTTGTGGTATGTCTTCTGGTCCTTTGGTGTTTGCTAGTAAATTGTCTTGTAGCGTTTCCTTTGTTCTTCGGCGTTTTACTGGTAAATTGTCTTTGGTACTTCTTTGGGTAGTTTTATATTACTCTTTTTTTCTTTTTAGAATTTATTTGGTGTTCTGGTATTTTTTCAGCAATTGTCTTGTGATATTTCTTCTGGTCTTTTAGCAGTTTATTGGTAAATTGTTTTGTGGTATTTTTTTTATCCTTTGGTATTTTGCTAGTAAATTGCCTTATGATATTTCTTCTAGTCCTTCGGCAGTTTATCGGTGAATTGTTGTAGTATTTCTTTTGTTTTTCGGTGTTTTGCTAGTAAATTGTCTTTGGTACTTCTGGTCCTTTGGCGTTTTTGGTGAATTATTTTTAGTATTTCTTCTGGTCCTTCAACATTTCTGGTGATTTATCTTGTGGTATTTCTTTTGTTCTTCAGCGTTTTGCTAGTAAGTTGCTTTGTGGTATTTTTTTTGTTCTTTGGCGTTTGCTGGTGAATTGTCTTGTGGTATTTCTTTTGTTCTTCAGAGTTTTACTAGTGAATTGTCTTTGGTACTTTTTTGGGTAGTTTTATACTACCTTTTTTTTTCTTTTTTAGAATTTATCTTGTGTTTTTTTAGCAATTGTCTTGTAGTATTTCTTCTAGTCCTTTGGCGGTTTATCAGTAAATTGTCTTGTGGTATTACTTTTATTCTTTAGCATTTTGCTAGTGAATTGCCTTATCATATTTCTTTTGGTCCTTCTGCGGTTTACCGGTGAATTGCATAGTATTTCTTTTGTTCTTCGATATTTGGCTAATAAATTGTCTTTGGTACTTCTGGTCCTTTGGCGTTTCTGGTGAATTGTCTTTGGTACTTCTTCTGGTCCTTTGGCATTTCTGGTGATTTGTCTTGTGGTATTTCTTTTGTTCTTTGGCATTTTACTGGTAAGTCATCTTGTGGTATTTCTTCTGGTCCTTTGGCATTTGCTAGTGAATTGTCTTGTAGTATTTCTTTTGTTCTTTGGCATTTTACTGGTGAATTGTCTTTGGTACTTTTTTGGGTAGTTTTATACTATCCTTTTTTTTTCTTTTTTAGAATTTATCTAGTGTTATTTCAGCAATTGTCTTGTGGTATTTTTTTTGGTTCTTCCGCAGTTTATCGGTAAATTGTCTTGTGGTATTTCTTTTATCTTTTGGTGTTTTGCTAGTGAATTGTCTTTGGTACTTCTTCTGGTCCTTCAGCATTTCTGGTGAATTGCCTTGTAGTATTTCTTTTGTTCTTTAGCGTTTTGCTAGTAAATTGTCTTTGGTACATCAGCAAATTTAATAGAGCGAAATATAGCGCAATAATTTACGAAGTGTAATAACAATGCAATATTATGTAATAACTTTCGCAATATAGCGAAATATAAAATTACGAAATATTACGTAAGATTATTACGCAATATTATACAAGAAATTACGCAATATAACGTAGAATAATTCAAAATAATTCGAAATCGATTGAGATAAATTACTATGAACAAAGAGTGCAAAATAATTCGAAATAATTCGAATTATAATAAAATGGATTAATTTAATTAAAAATATTTAAAAATAAAGAGCTAATATTTTTAACTGTCAATATTCAAGAATGTAACATATTGAGATAAATTACTATGAACTATGAAAGCAAAATAATTCAAAATAATTCGAATTATTTTAAAAGATTTGAAATAATTAAAAATAATGTAAATTATAAGCCTAAAATTTTCAACGTCCATATTAATTAACTTAGTTCGAATAAATATAAATCTAATTAAATGAAATTTTAATATGATTCTACGTAACAATCGAATAATGCGAAATAAGCATGTTTGAGAAATTTACTATAAATGGACTTAGTTTTTTTAATGCGAATTAATTCAAATAAAAGTAGTTTGTATTCCTAAATATAGTATAGTAAAGAAAGTTTAAAAGAGTAATAGTTTGATAGGGGCTAAATTTTTTAAGGTAATTGAATTATGCGCATAGTTCTTAATAATATATTACCTTAGATCGATACATGTAGTTTAAATAATCCAATAAAGCTTCTATGATTCTACGTAACAATCGAATAATGCGAAATACAAATGTTCGTGAATTTACTATAAATGGCTTTTTTAATGCGGATTAATTTAAATAAATCTTTTCGTATTCCTAAATATAGTAATAGCTTAATAGGGGCTAAAATTTTTAATGTAAGTATTATTGCGCATTGTTCTAAATTATAATAAATCA
>QKWP01000718.1:212454-235321 GCA_003550325.1 Gigaspora rosea | reverse complement strand
TAATTCGAATTATTTCGAATTATTTTGCACTCTTTGTTCATAGTAATTTATCTCAATCAATTTCGAATTATTTTGAATTATTCTACGTTATATTGCGTAATTTCTTGCATAATATTGCATAATAATCTTACATAATATTTCGTAATTTTATATTTCGCTATATTGCGAAAGTTATTACGTAATATTGCGTTGTTATTACACTTCGTAAATTATTGCGCTATATTTCGCCCTATTAAATTTGCTGATGAATGAAGTGCTAAATGCGTTTCCATAGTAGAAGGTTTTCCACGCTGCTATTTTCCCTTATTACAATAACGACAACTAGCTCCAAAATGCCCATGTCTATTTTCTTCACCTTCATCGTAATCGTCCCAAATAGGCATTCTTGGTTTATCTTCTTTGCTTTTTTCGATTTTACGCTTTGCAGGAATCTCGATAACTTCAAGTGGTTGGGAACCTGGAGATTTAGTAGCCGAAATAGTAGTTACTTTCATAATAATTGCTTTATTTTGCTTTTTACTTTATTTTTTTTTATTTATTTTTTTTTGTCAATTATAGACAAAAGCATCAAGATATGTTTATATACATATCGAATTATTTTTGACGATTAAGGTCATAATGTTTATACAGGTTTTTGTAATGAACGCATGCTACTTAACGATATTTAGCAAAATTGCGTAGTTTTTTTTTCTTTTTGAGTAAAAATTTTTAATTAATGAGGCTATTCAAACCATTTACATAAAGGTAACGAATTTAAAGATTGATCTGTTACTTTATTTTTAGAAATTTGTAATAATCATTTAATATGGTAATATAACTCGATATCAATATAACTTAACTAGAAAAAGGCAGCTACAAGTCTAATGCTCACAAGCCAAAGTTGCGTGGTTTTTTTTTACTTTTGAGTAAAAATTTTTAATTAATGAGGCTATTAAAGCATTTACATAAAGGTAACGAATTTTAAAGATTGATCTGTTACTTTATTTTTATAAGCAAAGATTATATTTGTAATAATCATTTAATATGGTAATATAACTCGATGTCAATATAACTTAACTAGAAAAAGGCAGCTACAAGATTAATGTTCACACGAGCCTTAATGTTACAGAATCAAGCTAAGTAGTGTTTCGATCCGTAATCCAACAATTCAGATTGATCTGATAATTCGGATTAGATACGGATATCCTAATTTGTTTATTAAAACGGATAGATCCTTAATAAATATCGAATTAAGGATAAGGATTACACAGATCCTCATCCTAGACATATATAAATAGCGTAAGAGAAAACAAGACTTCAAGCTCTGGATTATAACTCTATTATTCGGATCTTTAAAGATAGGTTCACCTTTGGAGCCATTCGAAGTTTTTTAAATTAGCAAGACACTTGTTATATGATAAGTCAATAACGTTCTAAAATTTTTAAGCAAGTCGCCTCATTCAAGCACTACATTTTTGATTTCAAGTTGGCAACTTGCTTGAGAATCCTAAATCTGGGTTAATTCTAACTAAACACGATATATACAATTAACTTTATCGTTGCCTTTTACAAAACAAAGATGGTGTTGATCTTGACCTGATCAAAGTTTACTGATTAAATTTATCTTTGGTGGCTTTGAATATAAACCAATTGAATTATTTAAGTGTCATATTTAATTTACCATCAGTTGCCAAATTGCTAAAAATTCTTATATGCTCGTTTTTAACATGTACTAATAAATAACCCCTCAGTTCTTAGTTTGAAAATCGAGATTATACATGAATTAAAAACAGCAATTTTTTTTTTTTTTAAAAAAAAAAAAAAATTTGCCAGATACAGTATTTTATTTGCTTCTAAAAAGGTACAAATCGGGTTATAGACCTTGAATAGTTTATTACCCTCAACGAAAATAAATAATATTCGAATAAAAAAATCCCAATTTATATAATTGAAAGTTTTTTGATGAACTATTCTAAAGTTCCAGAAAGGTTGCATATATGCTCAAAATATTGAATTTGTTCGTACCATTAGTGCAATGCGTTAGAAAAATTCACAAATAAGTAAACATGTACTTTAAAAATCATAAAATTACCATTGATCTTGTAACTTCGTCCAATGTCATAATTCTTGATTGGTGTTTCTTCAGTTTTTATAATAAAATGATTTCAATTTATAATTTTTTTTCACTAACTGTAATACTTAATGGTATAATCAAAAAAAGAAAGAGAAGTTGCGCCAAGATCAAGTATATATCTGGTAGAATTGGTTCTGTTAAAAAAAACATGGAGTGTGTATATATGCTTTATCAGTATTAGTAATACATAATAGATTGATTAATTTGTAAAATACTGTTGGGAATTAATAATTTAAACATTTATAAGAGATAAAAAAACTTTAATTTTGCTACACGCTAGCTTGAATAAAATCTCTTCAAAAATTGAATATAAGTCGCAATACAAATTTTAAATAAAATGGAAAATGATTCGGAATATTACTATACGATGATGGAAGATGATTCCGAGTATTATCATGATGATTATAGCATAGAAGCTGCGGGTAATTTAGTAGTCTCATCTGAAGCTTCTTGCTTACCGGAAGCTACTAAATCAAGTATTCAGCCTGCGTCTCATATTTCTACACCTTTAAAAGATAAAAAAAAAGGTATTAATATTAATAGTAATAAAACTAAAGATTTTTAAAATCAATAATAATTATACTGGTGTATTTTTTTGCTTTAGACCAAAAACCTAAAAAAAAGTATAAACGTAAAGAACCATTATTTACTCATGAATACTTTGAGATGACAGTTAATAAAAATGGTGAAGAAATACGAGTCTGCAAAGTCATAGATGAAGATGGCAAAAAATGTGGTGCAGAATATAAAAATTTGGGAAGTTCAACAGGAAATCTTATTACGCACCTTAGAGACAACCATGAAATCGTAAAAATGACAGAGAAAATGTAAAAAAGGTATTGTGAATAAAGTAAATCATGATATAAAGTGTTTGGATCAATAATAAAAATTTTACAAAATTTTTCTTAATTAATAACTTTTTTTTATCAAGTAGAACTGGTTTCGGCTAGTGATACAAATCGATGAAAGTTTTTCAATCGATGAATCGATTTTATTCAACTAATCGATTAGTTGACCAATTGATTAATTGACTAATCGATTAGTTAACTTATCGATTGGTCGAGTAATAAATTAATCGATTGGTCAACTAATCAATTAGAGTGATATTTTTAAATGATCACTTGGTTAATCGAACAATCGATCAGTTAATTAATCGATTGATCAACTAAGTTGAGTTTGTAAAATTTAAATCGATTAGTTGTCAACTTTACAACTAATCGATTAATTCAATCTTTGATTTGTATTACTAGTTTAGGCGTGACTTTCTTATATCGAGAGTTTGATTAATCTATTGAAGACTTTATTTAAAGGTTATTATATTAATTTTTAGCCACGAAATTCTAAAATTACCGATTTTGTACGACAAGTTCGTCCCCATCCTCCTTATATTCAAAAACGACGTGAAGAAACGCTCCTAAAGTAGATGTTACGTTCAAATCAGCCTCTTTCAATATAACAGATGAAGCCTATAGGGAAAAAATGGCGGAATTCGACCCTTCGTTTATTATCCCAGAAGAAAAAAAATTAGAAACATGATTTTTAAAAGCTATAAATATAATCATGAAAATTTATTAAATCTTCTTACTCAAACTGCTAAAAACGTTTCTCTTACAATAGATTTCTGGTCAAGTAAAGCCAAGCACGGGTACTTAGGTGTCACTGCAACTTGGATTACACCAAATTTTAAAATCAAAGATGTAATGTTAGAAAATAAATATGTTCCCGTGCCACATAGTGGTCAAGTCATTGCAGATCAGCTTCATAAACGTATTAAAGCTTGGAATCTTGAGCACTGTATTATGTCAATTACCACCGATAATGGTAAGAACATGATCGCAGCTTTTCCCTTGTTAAACCAAAAAGACGGGTGTGGAAGGATTAAGCGTCTCTCATGTACGGCTCATATGCTTCAGTTGGCAATTGGAAAGGGGCTAGCACTAGCAGAAGTTTTAGTTGCACGTGCAAGGAGGTTAATTCAATTTTTTGCATATCAAAAACAAACAGAACGGTTAGAAGAAGTGCAAATAAAGCTTGGTTACGTGGATACTGTTCGTTGTATTCAAGATATTACTACGCGTTGAAACTCGATGTACTATGCTTGGGATCGTCTTTTTTTTTTTAAAGGATGCTATAATTCAACTTCAAACAAATCTATATACATCAGTAGATCAGGATACTAAAAGAGATGTTAATAAATTAAGAAAGATTCTCCTTTCAGATGACGAGTGGGAACTAATGGACCAACTCATCGATTTGTTGATGCCATTCGAAGAAGCAACGCGGAAGTTCTCAGGAAATACCTATGTAACTTTAAGTAAAGTCATTCCAACTATTAACGAAATGATTTTTGATTTAGCGAATGAAACGTCATCAAGTGATAATTTGTTTTTGGATGAAGAAACGGTATTTGGAGAAGAAGAAATCCGACCTATTAATATTGACGAAGAAGAAGTTATTAGCAATATTACTAAAAAAAGATTACAATTAAAAATCCACTAAATACAACAGGCATTTTTGAAAAAGTCAAACAAACCATCTATGATGCATTAATTCATTATTGGAATGACCCAAGTAATCTTGGTTTGATGGCAGCCCTGTTAGACCCTCGTTATAAAAGTTTGGATTTTCTAGGTGACGACTCTGAAAAACAACCAATTATCCAAAAGCTTTATGATGAATTTAGCGAAACAGAAGAACTAGGATCCGAACAACCGATTAATCCAACCCCACCTATCCTAGGATCTTCAACACGTTCACATAAGGAATATCTTCAACAACGCCAAATGAAAAGAAAAAAAATAAATCGGTACCAGTCCAACAAGTTCTTGACGAAATTTCCACTTATTTATCATTACCATCGGCAGTGGATACTACTGAAGACCCTTTGGCTTGGTGGAAAACGCAATCACCAAAATTTCCAAAGCTTTCAAAAATCACCCGGAAGTATCTTGCAATACCAGCGACGTCGGTATCCAGCGAACGTCTATTCTCGGATGCTGGCAATCTTATTAATTCTAAAAGAATAAACTTGGATCCAAATTTAGTTGGACATATACTATTTCTGAAAAGAAATATATGTAAAATGTCGGTCTTTGCACCTGAATGGAATGACGAAGAATAACAACTAGGCAATCATATAAAAAAAACTAAATAAAAAGTTGGTTTTATAAAGTTCATAAAAGAAAAGCTTGCTTTATTGATCTTTGAAATGTTAATGAAAACATCTTACAAATTACTAATCGTGATAATTTAAAAGAATTCTAACTTGAACATTGTACTGTACAGTATAAGTACTGTACAAATACCTTAGAATTCTTTATAAAAAAAAGAAAACTTGTTCAACATAACTTTATTAAACGCTACGTAATCTTAGTGCTTTTTTTTTAAATAGGTTGTTGAGAATTGATTTTTTGTTTTATATGCACTACGTAGCATTATATAGCTTATCTGATATGCATATGCATTACGTAATATCTGATATCGGTATTTTTTCCTAGCAAAACAGCTCTGCAGAACCGTAAACTGATCGGCTTAGCGGGTTTCTATTTTGGGGTTCTTATAATCGAATCCGAATTACTAACACTAATATAATCCGAATTAAAATTCGAATGTAAATCGAATATGTTGAGAAAGATCCGAATTTAATCCGAATGGTCTTTTAAGAATAGGATTGAAATACTAAAGCTAAGTACAACTATTTGCCAAATATGGTTTTAATTACTAATCTCAAGAAATTCTGGTCTAATCAGGGCATCAAATTGAAAAACTGTGAAAGAATTTATTATACGATAGAATTTCTATGCATTCCGCTAGTTAAACTGAATTTAATTATTGATAATCATCTTTTTTACAACCGGCTCTTGATCATATATAAACAAATGCTATTTAAAAAAAGAATTTTATAGATGTTATATTAATTAATAATTGTACGGGGTTTTAGATCAAAATTACAATAGACATGAGAAAATCTATTACGCAATGGGAAATTAAGTTATAACAACTCAAGATCATAATCTCATTCAGGACATTTATTCAGGACGAATTAGTATTTTCATAACGGGTTTTAAGGCATTTATTTCATTAATTCAAAAAATTCAGGTCTTCATGATACAACACAGCCTTATAATGCACGCGCAAATGCTTTTTTTTAAAAAATAATTAATAATATAAATAAAGAAATATTACTATCTTATTTGGCATCATGGCCCAATTCGTGAAACTGCAGTTTTAATAAAAATAATTAATAATATAAATAAAGAAATATTACGGCATTATTGTGAAATTGCTAATTTAATATTGTCATGGTTATACGCATATACATATTGCTATTTTTGATTAGCAAATTTGATTGGTTTTGAGTTTGACACTATTGAATTAAATGGGACATATGTTTGGGTTTTAGTTATGCCCCAAATTAAGTAGAAATCCCGAATTCCAAACCCGAACTATGTAGTAATGTCATAATACAAAAAAGGGGTTTGGGGCGCAACCCTAGTCACAGATCTGTTAATCGTTATATATTGTTTTAAATAATTACGATTATAATCGACTTGTAGATATATAACGATTTAATATAAAAATGATATATATCGATTAAAATATATATCGATTTTTAACCTGTTAATCGATATATATCGTTATTTTTTAATCGATATAAAACAATTAACTGTTATATATCAATTGATATCTATATATAAAATTTCCTGATGCATATCATCTTGAGGCAATTTATCAAAAAGCAACGACTTGCGAAAACTCTCAGAACTTTTGGCAAAAACTGGAACATCTTTGACAGTATTAAGACACTTGGTCATATGTTTACTTAATCCATTTGGTAATGAAAAAGTACGTTCACAGATAGAACATATATAGCTAAACATTTTATGAGATTAGGATTATATTTGATATTTAAAAAGAAATAGTTTATAATAATTTCAATTTGATTTAAAATTTTAAAGATATTTGGAAATAAAATTTTTTACGAAAAATATAAAGAAGTTTTTAAGGGTAGGGGGTATATAGATCATTTTTCATATGATCTATGTGGTATCACAGATTTTTATATAGGAAATAAAAATTCATCACAAGCAAAACTTTTTTATGCTCTAACGAATTTTTACCAAAATTTTATTACATGTAGATAAAAACTTTCTATTTATAGTAATAATAATTTCGAAACTTGTTTTATTCAAGAAAATTACACTTGGTATATTACCAAAGTTTTCTGAGGAGCCTATATGTTTTTTCTGGATTACACAAAGTGAACAGATCTTTTGTTCGGATTCCAGAACAAATCATTACCCAATCAGATTCGAGGTTTTAATATATTGAATATACGTACTAAAAACCACGTAGCCACAATAAAAAAGTAAAGAAAAAACGTTTTTGTTCCTGCTTATAATAAGAGCGTTAGATATTTTTATTTCTAAATTTTTTTTTTTACATATAAAAAGAACTTCACGTTTCTTGAATCTTAAGGTTGTATTACTGTATTACAATTTTCTGGGGCTAGAGCTGATTGGCCAATTATTTTATAAAACCTAACGCTAAAATATTCAGATTTCTCGTTATTTACATATTATTAAATGAATGTTTTTAAATTCTAATAAAAAAATGGACAAAATTTTTCCTAAAGATACTATTAAGGTTTAATTTTTTCCTTTTTTTTAATTTGTTTTTTTTTACTATTTTCTCATAAAACTTTATTTTCAATCAGAATACCGTGTATTCGATCGGAATCACGAATCTTAAGGATAATGCAGCGGACGCATTAGCTCTTGATGCCAAATATAGAATTCACAAAATTATACAGGTAGAGCATGTATTCCAATACACTGAAAAGGTAACCAAAGTGTGGGCTGACTTACTATAAAACTACTTTTGTACAGGAAGTGAACAAGTTCATGTGTCATTCAAAACGTACAAAACTTACTGGCGAAGATATAAATAATGCTCTTCGTGTTATTAACGTAGATGTACGTTCAATCAATTTGATATTATTTCATTTAAAATTTGTCAATATATTTGCTTTGTACTATAAATCATTTCTCTCTTGTATATAGCCATTATACGGTTTTACTTTAACCTTAGATCAGGAGAAAATCATTAGCAGATGCGTTTGTGAGAACACACGCTAAACCTCTTGAGATCTTCCGGTTATAACCTTTATCTGTGAGAAAATGCATTTGCAGAGGCACTTTGTAATAGCACTACACTAACTTCCCTATCAGGTGGAAAAGCATTTGTAGCTGTACAGTACTTTGTACTGAATCTTCCTCAATCACAACTGTGGATCAGGAGGAAAAGCATTTGCAAATGCACCTTACAAAACACCACGTTGATCTTTTGGATAAATAACTTTAGATCATGAAAAGGAAAGCTTTGCAGGTACGTTTGCAAAAATACTACATAATTTTCTTTAGATATTTCGGGAATAATAAAATTTGAGAATGTTAGTAGGCGCACTTTACAAGAACGTCTTTGAATTTTTTCGGCCGATTCGATTAAGTTTATGATTTCAGAGAATAAGAATCAGATACACAATTTAATAAGATCAGATGACTAATATATATTACAATAACAAATAGACTAGTCATAAAATTTCAATTCCTATTCTTTGGCACTCAAACGAAGCCTTTATTTATTTCTAATTATTTTTCGACAAAATTTTGTTTTTAACAAATTGAATTAAATTTCAATTCCTATTCTTCGGAAAGATCAATATTCGTTTAAACGAAGCTTTTATTCATTTCTAATTATTTTTCGTTTTTTGTCGAAGACGAAAAATTCGGTTTTAAAAAATTGAATTTAAATTTCAATTCCTATATCCATTTCGTTTAGACGAAGCCTTTATTTACTTCTAATTATTTTTTGTTTCATGTCGAAGATGAAAAATTTGGTTTTAAAAAATTGAATTAAATTTCAATTTCTATTTTTTGGCAAGATTCATTTTCATTCAAACGGAGTCTTCATTCATTTCTAATTATTTTTCGTCTCTTGTCGAATTTAGTTTTAAAAGATTGTATAAAACTTCAATTCCTATTCTTTGACAAGATCCATATTCGTTCAAACAAAGGCATTTATTCATTCTTAATTATTTTTTGTTTCTTGCGAAGACGAAAAATTTGGTTTTAAAAAATTAAACTAAATTTTGATTCCAATTCTTTGGGCAAGTTCCATTTTCATTCAAACGAAGGCATTTATTTATTTATAATTATTTTTCGTTCTTGTCGAAAACGAAAAATTTATTTTTAAAGAATTTGGGATAACTCGATTCATGATAATATTTAACTTTTTTAATAGCGGCACCTGTGCGAGTAATATATTTGCTATAAAAGTCTAATTTATATTCGATTTCTTTTACATTTCTTGTTAAGGTTTATTGGTTGATATGAATAGTTTTTTCAATAAATTTTCATACACATTTGTCAAAAATTTAAAATCATTAACATTATTGTATGACAATCGTAAAATTATTATTATGATACAAAAATAGCTTTTATTAATTATTTTATTATACCGAATCAATAATTTATTGAATTCAGCTAAAATATCATTCGGTCAATTTTTATCAGGTGTTCCATGAATTATGAAAATAGCAGTAACATACAATTACCTGTGCCAGTAAAATAGTCACCATAATTGGCCAATTAGAATGCTTCATCATATTTATATTACCATAACGAACCTGCCTTCAAGCTTCAAGATATTGTGCCAAAGACGAGCTTTTTCTATTTAATCAATATAGAATTGTTTCATGAAACTGTTTCTTAAAGTTCAAAACGTTTACAAAATGAAATATTTTAGCCTAACCCACATGATACAAATCCGAAACATTTTTCAGATGAAACAGTTCGCTAAACATAGCTAAAACATTTATTGGGAAATAAATATAGTGCAGATCTGCAAAGATCTGCACTATATTTATTTTCCCAATGCTATTTGAAAATTAATAAAATGAATTAAAAAATTGGATCTTATGTGCTATTTTTTTAATATATCTCAAACAATTTTCATAAAGTCATCTTATAGACTTCCTTTACAATTTTGAATTATATATACTTATATTAGTGAGCCTACTTTTACAATGAGCTCTCAACTAAAATCTAAATCAAAAAAATGGTATGAAAGGTGTATTGCTCAAATACCAGAAAAAAGAACCCTGATAAAAGATTCAAAAGAAGGATGTCTTGTTAGAGAAATCGATCAGCTAGAAGTTTTGCCTCTACATAAACAACCCAAGCAGTCTTGTTTGATGCGATCGCTTCATCACAAGCTGGATATTACCATTATAAAACCAATGAAAAGATAAGTGGATTCCTTTATTGCCTGGATATTCTATTTTTTTTAACACATCAAAAAAATTTTGGAAATTTAGTATCATAAAAGAATGCTATATTCTTAAATTTCAATTGAGTATTTATTAAGATGATTCTAATTTTCAAAAACCAAAAGTAACTGGATCTGATTATTGTCTTTTTAATAGTAAAATAAAGGCACAATACAATCCAAATAGTAAACGATTATTACAGGACCCCGAGCAATCTATGAACAGCTAACTATTTTAAAAAATCTTAATATATTACTAAAAATAAAAAAGATCTATGGAAAAATGGTCAAAAATAAGTATTAATATTACTAAATATAGAAAAGATCTACAAAAAATAGTCAAAAATAAGCAAAAGCAAATAGTGACCTATCTATGTATAGCTCGGGGTCCTATCATTACCTTATTTTCTGGGATTCAAAGATTCTGATAACGTTGCCTTCTTACAATCAGTTATTTTAGAACATTATCCTAGCATTTTTAAAAGCAATAGTATAACAAAAACTGAAGAATTAATGCATAAAAATCTATTAAAACAGGGAGAGCGATTGGTGATAAATTTGATGAACTTATCGAAGAAACTTTAGATAATCTCATAAAGCATAATATTTACTAGAAAAAGAAGGTAAAATTTTAACACCAAAAAGTACTCAAGCACTAATGCTTAGTTATCAAGTAGCTCAAACAAAAATCAACAATCTTCATCGACAAATAACTAGGCTCAAAAACAAAATAATGCAATTAGAAGTCAAATTAGAAAAAACAACTACTGGTCTTGATGAAAAGGAATTGTTAGAAAAAAGCATCGATGACGCAATACAATCTGCTCAACTTGGCTCCACGATACTAATTTCTACAAAACAGTACCTTTCATTAGTACTTACACAACCTTGTCATAATTGCAATAATAATAGTCTTACCAATAAAATTTTTAATATAACATTGAATGGATTCCATATAAAAAGTATGATAGAGTACACAATATGTAATACTATCTTTGAACATACAAACGAAGAACAAGAAGTCCGATTAACAAAGGCTGTAGCAGCTTCAGGGCTTGCAGGTGGAATATCTCGCAATGCATTACAAAGTTCATTAGCTATAATAGGAATTACAAAACAAATAGGCAATAAAACATATACCGTTATCAAAAAATGTATTTTGATCCTCTCATAGACTCTGCAAAATCTAGTGCAGAAAAAGCATTAAAAGATGTATCGATCATACATTATTACAGCACAAAAATGCACTTGCTGTAGGTTTCGATTGTTAATGGTCTCATGTCCGAAATGCTAACCAAGCTAGTGGAGAACTAATATATCAAGATATACCATCCGGTATATATAATAATTCATATATAAGCATTTATTTAACACATCTGCTATAATTAATTTTATTTATTTTATATTATAGATTATTCTCACAAGCCGGTTATTGCATTTCATGTGGTTGAAAAAACTAGATTTAAGAAAGATAAAAAATCAGGACTTACTAAAACAATTTATCAAGAAAATTTTGATAAAAACTCAAGACAAATAGAACACGCTATATTGATAGAAGTATTGAACAAAATCACTCTATTATTAGAAGAAGCCGAATTACATCTAGAAATATGTATCAATAGTGATTTAGATTCGAATAAGACTCTCGCAGGTGTACCCATTGTGACTAAAATTTATGCTGACCTAAAACATTTAACGTGAAATATTAGAAACTCTATACGCAGTAAATATATATATAAATATTTTTTTCTTTTTTTTTTTGTAAAACTAATTTATATTAATAATTAGTTATTTTTACTACTTTCTTTTTTAGACCAAAAAAATGGTCGGTTCCATTTATTTGAAGATCATATTATATGCTAGTATCAGGGGTGCATTTACTCAGCAGCTTTTCGAAGAGCAGCCCAAGACCATGATGCACCAACTGAAGCCGTAACAAGAGAGATGCAGATAGAAGGTCTTATCAACCATCTACAAAATAATCATTCAGATTGTTGGCCCGAAATGTGTTGGACAAAGGATAATCCAGAAATACTTTTGCAGAAACCTACTCTTCGTGATTCATCTGAAAGTCGGATTAATAAATTTCGAAAACTTCATGAAACAATTCTTCACATACCTTGTGGTCAAGGAATTGTCACATTTAGTAGGACATCCCAAAATGAAGCATTCAAACAAGTAAAACTTGTATACACTGACAAAAAAATTGATTATTGGCAATCATATTCTGCACGTCATGCAATGGCTGTATTACATTACAATGAAGAGTACACTTATTTATTTTCTGAGCTTCGAGAAATTTACTGTAGGAGACCATTCGAAATGGAAGACCTACTCAATATTAGTAGTATAGAGAATGAACATTCTGCAAAACAACAGTGGAACATACAAAAAATAATGCTCCATAATCAAATGCGAGCTGAACGTTATGCTAATAAACATAAGGAGTTAGGTGGTTTTAGATTAGATAAGGTAATTGCAATTGATAAAATAATATAATTTTGAATATTTGAATCTTAAAATATTTATTTATATTATATACAGAAATTGGTTTATTATAAAGAAAAAGCGCTAGATCGACTTCGTGATAATGAGTTTTGTCCATTTTTTGCTTTATCAATTACAAACTTTGATGTAATAGTACGATGTTTGCTGCCACTCCTTTCCGAAGCAATTCAAAGGTTTATGTATATTGTGTCATACATACCAAATGTTTGGTTGGAATGAGAGACTTATGAACTCAAATATAATTCAAGATGAAGTATTCGAACTGAGTTTAAAACAATGTATTGAAATAATTGCAAAAAAATTTTTTAAATATACAAATTTAAGACCAGGACAAATAGAGGCTATACGATGTTATATAGAAGAAGAAAAGGATACACTTGTTATTATGAAAACTGGGGGCGGAAAATCTTTTTGTTATGCAGCCTCTGCTATTCTCTTTCATGGACTCACAATTGTTATTTCACTATTAAAATCATTGATTCAAAATCAAATGGTTTGTATTAGCGTTAAGTAAAAAATTCAGAAGTTAAAATTATAAGTATCTAACCAGCTTTACCTTTAGAACCATTTTGTTCAGTTAGGGATTCCATGTGATGCTTTGCTAACATCATCTCAAGGAACAATTGAATATGCATCAAAACTTTTTGAGGAGATAGCCCTTGGCTTTACTCATTTGCTTTATGTCACCCCAGAAAAATTATTGCTCAATAAATTACTTAGAATGTTATGCAAGCATTTACACAAAGATAACAAGCTACAATTTGTGATTGATGAAGCACATTGCATTTTGGATTTTTGCTACTTTAGGTAAAAGAGAATAGTTAATAATAATAATAATAATAAAATGATTTATTAAAATAATTTTTTTTTTTAGAGAAGCATGGGAAAAATTAGGTACACTAAAAGAATTTTTTTCTAATGTTCGAATCATGGCTTTGACAGCAACTTTATCCCAAAGTGATGTAGAGAATCTTCGAAATAATCTGAACATTGAGGAAACTTGTTTTAGAATTGTAAGAGGTACTGATTTATTGCGCAAAGAACTAATTTTTTCAGTACAAACCTGAGATGATACTGACCAATTGGCTAGTTTAGTAATAAAAAATATAGGTGAAACTGATCGTGTGATAATATATTGTGCGAGTGCTAGAGATTGTTCAGATATTCTTGATACATTAATTCCAAAATGAGAGGAGTATCAATGGATGAGTATAATGGTCAATTGTCAGAACAAAAAAAAAAAGAATGCAATGATAAAATGGAACAAAAGCAAAACACGTTTAATGATCGCAACATTAGCATTTGGCTTGGGCATAGATATGCCTGATGTTCAGCTAGTCTTACTTTATAATTTTCCAATGAGCATGAGTAAGATAGTATATATTATTATAGTAGATAAAATTTATATTAAATAAAACAAAATACTAATACTTCCATAACAGCTAGTTTTATCCAATATTCTGGTCGAGCTGGACAAGATCAACAAAAATCTGAATGCATTATCCTTTATTCTAAGAAAGATATTTGTACAAATTATGCCATAATTGCGGACAATCGAGAAAGATATTATTTTTATATATTAAAGTTTTTATGAATTTATTCTCAAATAAATTCAATTTGTAGTAATGAGGACAACGACGAGCAAACTACCCAACGAGAATGTTACCTAGCTGAAGCACAACTTAAATTATTTGAAGTAATATACTATTGTATTACACTTTATGAATGTCGGTTTCAATTAGTATCACAATACCATGCATGGTCAACAGATCCAATACCACCAGTTTGCAATTCTTGTGATAACTGTATCAAACGTGAAAATGATGATCCAAATCAAATAGATGTAAAATCAGAGATTTTGAATTTGTTAGAAGTAGTAATACAGTTATGTGAAAATAATAACAAACAAATCACATTTTTGGATATGGTAGATATATTCACTCATGCAAAAAACGCATGAATTCAAGATAGAAAATTAGACTTAAAAGATTTTAATAACCGCCCAAAACCAAAATACTTACATACAAAGGCATTAGCTGAACTGGCTTTGATGGATCTTGTTCGACATGGTTTTGTCAGACAAACAATTTGGCTTGAATAAAAGGCAAACACGAGTTATTTGACATACAGTTTAGTAATAGAGGGCATAGCAGAAAATGCTGCTTTATTTGTGCAGGAGAAAACTTGGTTGTACTGGATAAAAAAGTAGCAAAAAATTTTACATAAATATTTTATTTTTTATCATTATTATTCAAATAAAAAAATTTTGAGTTTATATACTTGTACCCTAAGGTATATGTACCCATATCACGTGATCTTTGCAATTAATATAATTATATATAATAATAATAAATACATACCATTTATAATTAATAAACATCTTTATTTTTTATATAATATAGCATAACCATTATAATACTACTAATACCTAACTTTATCCTATAATTATCCAAACTCCAACCATATCCTAACGTACCCAAACCCTAACCCTATCCTAACATAATCGCCCAAACTCTACCCATATCCTAGCATATTCACCCAAACTCTAACCCTATTCTAACATAGTCGCCAAACTCTAACCATATCCTAAAATCGCCCAAACTCTAACTAGACTAAACCCAAAACCCCTAAAATTATTTATTAACCAGCAAAATTAAAATTGGCAAATCAAATCCAAAACCAATAATATAAATACTTTACTACTACATAGTACTCTTCAGGTTATTTTTAGAGACATGATAGAATCGTCCCAATAATAGTCGTCACACTGCTGTACTATGGCAAGTAATATAGTAAGTTACAGCTATAATGCTGTAACTTACTATATTACTTGCTATAGTTACGTGCTACCCACTTGGCTCCCATATCTTTACTGGCTAAGTTATTCTGAATCGTTATTATTTTTCTTTCAGGTCGGGAATTAGAATTTTGTCCTCGGGATTTTTGGCCTTTAATTTACTGCCAAAATAAAAAGTAATAGCATTATTATATTTTCTTCACAAAATTAGCAAAATATTATTAAAATTTTTTTCATCTGCAGGAAATTCTAAAACTAATTGCAGAGCATCCTTTTTTCCCAAAAGTTCTAAAATATTTTCTTCTTTGGTGTAAGGATTGCTATTGAAAAATATCTCTTGGTAATAAATATCATCACTTGTACTAATAGTTTTCAGCTAAGTAATCAAAACTATGTAAAGTAACTATAGAATTTAATATATTACAGATTTTTATATTACATGAAGGAAAACAGTCATTATCACTATTGATCATATCAATATAACAATAATTTTAATATATTTTTAAAAATTTCAAAATGATTCAACTCACTAAAAAGAAAGAAATTGCTTAGAAATTTTCATAAAATGTCTACAAAGTGTCAAACAACAAAGGTACGTTTGAATATTTTATGCTAATATGTAAATTTTAGGTGTTCAACTAATAGAATATATAATTTATTAAAAAAATTTCGTGCAATAATAAGTATAGTGGAATTCACCTAAAGCCATCACCTTTTAATTATAAAAATTTTTAAATTGTTATAACTCTTTAAAAAAAAAAGATATTTAAAAATTTTTTTGATAATTTAATAGCTTATTGTTTAAATTATTAAACTATCAATAAATTTTTTAAATATCATTAATTTTTAAACCATTATATTAATTTAAATTTATATATGATTTATATATGATTCAAAAATTTTGGCGTTTATATATAAAAAAAACATAACAAAATTTGAATTTATTAACAAAATTTTAAATGTTATTAATTAAATTTAAAATTGTATTAAGTTTTTCTGCATTTTTATTGGATAATTAGGTTACACTGCAGCTAAAAAATTGGCGCCTATATATAAAATATGTTGGCTTTAGGTGAAATCTACCGTACAACCAAAAAATTTACCTCCTAATGTTTTTTTGACATGAAAATCAGCGTGATGTTCTTGTGAAATACATTAGTTAATGCACTTTCTTATTTAACCAACGAGTGATTGTTTCAATAATTTCTGTTGCAGTAGGTCGTTTATCAAGATCTTTATCCATACATTTCATAACTAATTCAATAAAACAGTTTGGCCCTAAACACCTAGGTCTTGATCCTTCGATAATTTTTGGAACTAAATTTTCGGATACAATTAAAATGTCAGAGAGAATCTATACATTAAAGGAACAATTAAAGGAACCCAAGAAACGGTAGAAACATTAGTATTATTTATAAGATTTAAAAATGAATAAAAAACATTGATTTATTTTACTTACCTGATTTGCTTTTTCTAGATTTCGAACGTGTTGTCAAAAATATCATCCACTACAGAACCAATACGGCAAAACAAGATAAGATGTATGCAAATATCCATGACACATTGAAAGAAACTGTAGATGATATATCCAAATATGGTGGGTTCATTAATAAAGAAACAAGGAAAAAAATGAAGGAAGAAACATTGAAATCTGGTACCAGAGGCAGTCGAGTCATTGAAAGAAACCCAGAGTAAGTCTATTTTCGTTCATATTCCAAATTCGACGACTCCAGCAATGACGACACCTACAACAGTCCTACAACACGGTGACTCTAAAAGTAAGCTAACGTTAGAAAAAAAATAAAATAATCTTTGTACACGGGAATGCGGGTATAAAAATTTTACTATACCCTTAGTTCAAAAATTTTTGTAATATCATAAGTTATCACACGATTTCAATTTTAACGTATACGAATGCCGTGGAATATTCTAGATTTGAATTAGGTGTTCGATTTCTATATTGGTTACACAATGTTGATCTACAATCGATTTTATATTAAATTGGAAATATTGTCACCCTACCCTTAATTATTTTTTAAATTTTATAAATACAACCAACTTTATATTAGTTTTTTTGTTCAACTAATTCTTTAAGTTTTTTTTTATTTTTCAAATTTTAACTTATTAGGTAAATAATTCTATATACCGTAATATACTGTATAACTTTTAATTATAGATTTCTTAATTAATATATATATAGTTGCTAATACTGTGAATAGCAAACTGCTAATTTGCTAGCATATATATTAATTGAATTTAAAATCCATATATGATTGTAGATAGTGTAAATATAAGTAATAAAACCTCTAGCAAGCTCTAGCCATATGAATATAAGTCTGCTGGCTTATATTTTTTATATAAGTCTTTATCTTCCGGCTCACTATGAGATCATTGATTTTAAATTCTTTATTTTTATTTTATTTTTTATATTTTATTTTTAATTATTTTTTAGCAATAATTATTAATTGCCAATCCAGATAAGATTGGCAATATTTCTATATTTAGAATTGGGGCAAAACAAATATATAAACAAGGTAGTACAAAATCGGGATTAGGCCTGTATATATAAAATTTTTATATGATTTAAAAAATTTTAAAGACATTTTTACTCATATCTTCTTATCTACTGGTCCGATTTTAATGAAATTTTACTAGTAGATGCACAAGAACCTGCTCTACAACTTTTCTTATATCAAAAAATAATATTTACTTAGTACAAAAAAAACTTTTTATTAGGCCTAAAACAGATTTACTAATATATTGTTTATATATTTGTTTATCCCTAATTCCAAATATGATAATAATATAGCTATAGTGCCAATCTTATCCAGATTGGTAATTAATAAACTTTTAAATATATACACATTTTGAAAGGATGTTCGGGCAAAAACTCACCGGTTCCAAGAACAAGACCACCAAACCACCAAAGGAAAAGCTACATGTAGACAAGATCCAATCGCAGAAATGAAGCAAGATATTGTGAAAGCTGGAAGTTCAACTGTGGAAGCCACAGGTTCAACTGAACCTGCACGAACTTTCGAAAGTTGTTAATTTAATTTAAAATTATATTTTTTAATTATTTTTTTATTTTTTAAATATTTTCATTAATTATAATTTAATTTTAAATAAAGTATCACATACAATGATCTCTAAGCTTTTAGAGAACCAGAGTGAACTTCTTCACCATGTTAAGCGAATTAGTTCGAAAGTTGATTGGCTTGAAGAGCGAATGAAAAGACTCGAAGAAAATTTGGTTGAGAACTATGACACAACAAATGAAAAGACTTTTCTTGAGGTAATTTTTTTAATTTTTTTAATATTTATTTTAATTTTTTATATTTTATTTTAATTTTTTATATTTTATTCTAATAATTTTTTTATAATTAGCAAAGCGTTAAAGGAATTGCCAATGAGTTGTTAGACAACTTAATCTATCCTACGGATGCAGAACTCAAGAGAGGAGCGGAGGACTATTTTAGGGAGCATAATCGTGAATTCATGTAAAAATTGTCGGATAAAGATTGGAAAGCCTATTATGCGAAGAAACTTCATGGACCTGTAAAATTTATTTATTTTTTTTAAAAATATTTGAATAAATTCGAAAAATGTTTGCAATTTTCCATATATTCGAAAATATTAAATACATTATTATTTTCTAATTTTAAAAAATTTTTAGCTTTTGGAAAAAGTTAGGTTGTTGCAAAGCACTTTAATCACTAAATCTAAAGACTCTATGTTTTCTATTTTTGGCAATCTTTTAGACCCTATTAACACCAAGGCAAAACCTGAAGAAGTTTTGAATTGGAAGAGATCGGAAAAGACGAAGAGTTGTTTTAAGCTTTTTTTGCAAGAGTTGCGAATAGTTCTGATGAAAATGATACTTACGTTGTTCGAATTTTAAATAGGATTTGGCCCTCTGGAGAAACAACTAACCACAAGACGGCATACGCAATGGCGGTATGCCAATCTATTCATAGCTCTAACTACGAAAAGTTACCGATTTCTGAAGATATTGTTAAAGAAGATCTTGAAAGATATCAAGTTATTATTATTATTATTATTAGTAGTATTATTATTATTTACTAAAAATTTGTTCAATTTTTTGAAATAAAGCAAACGTTAGAACGACGTGAATCGTTTTCGACATTAATTTCAGAGGATATAGAAAAAAAAAACAAACCAGAAGAATTAGAAGAAAGAAAGGAACCAGAAGAATTTGGAGAACAATTAGAAGAATTCGAATGAGTATATTTATATATAGATTATATAGAAATATTACCACATTTTTTTTATAATTATTTTAAACATTTAAAAAATTTATAGGATACGTCTAATTATCTCAAATGACCTTCGCAATCCTCCAAAAAATTAAGTTTATATTTTAAAATACAAAATTTTTTTTAAATTTTTAAATTGATTTTATTTGAAAAAATATTTTTTAGGCAACAAAAAGGCTAAGAAAAGGCGAGTATATTTAAAATTTCTTAAAAATTTGCGATTTTTGCATTGTATTCAAATTTTAGAAATTTTTAAATATATTTAAAAAGATGAAGAATCTACAACTTCGACAAAAAATATAGATTATAGATTCGATGAAGAACAAGAAGAACCTGATTATGACGCGTAAAACTTTTTTTTTTGTTTTGTTTTTTTTTATATACAAATAATGCTACTTTTTTTTGGTCTTTTTTTTTATTTTTTAATAAAAATGCTATTATTATTTTGCTTTGAATTATTATATTTATCACCATGGCGATATATCGCTACCCCTAATCAACCAATAAGAATTCAGGATCAGGTGTAATGTGAGATCAAAGCGATTATGATTTTTTTCAAAAATTGGCCATAATGCTAAATTTTGCCTATGAAACCATCTCTTATGCTCTAACAAAAAAAATTCATTATGAAATTTTGAATTAGAAACTCTTCGCTAAAACACACTAACCTGACCCTAACCTAACCCTTACCCTAAACTAACCCTTACCCTAACTCTAAACTAACGAATTTATTTATTGTTTTGATTTCCCATTACACCAGATCTTATAGGGTGCAATGTATCGCCTATGCGAAAAAATCGAAAATTCTTTTGCTTTATATTTGCAATTTTTAAATTTTTTTAAAAAATAAAGTTATATTAATAAATTATATATGCATTTATTATAATAAAATATGTAATATTAATTAAAAATATATATTTAATCTAAAAATATAATATATATAATAATAAATAAAAAAATATAAAATTTTATATTCAATTGCGAAAATTTTAAAAAAAATTCGAAATTTTGCGAAATATTGCAGATTTAAAAGATAATATATGAAATATTACCTCCTGTGACCCCTGAAGGGATAATTAGATAGAGGTTTGCAATTTTTTTATTTGGCCTATTTCGCAATATTTCACAATATATTTCGAAATATTTCGAAATTTATTTCGAAATATTTCGAAAGAAATGCATGCCAAAATCTTTCGAAAGATTGCGCATATTTCGAAAGATTTTGCATCGATCGCAATTCTTTTGAAAGTTTCGGCATGCAATATCTTTCGAAAGATTTTGTATATTTATTTTGCTGATGTATATAGTATATATATATTATATATAAATTTAATATAATTCAGCCAATTAGCATTAAGATCATACCATGGATAAATAGGATAGGATATTAGTAGTAAAATATTACATAATAAATGCACACCTCTTAATTATTTTTTTTATTAATTTATTTAATTTATTAATTTTTTTTTTTGTAAAACTAAGAAAATAGAACAGATAAACAAGATAAAAACAAGAAAACAAATCAAAAATCAAAGAAAACAAAACAAGAAGAGAGCAAGAATAGCATTAAATAACAAAGCAAAAATAATGAAGAAATACCTTCTAAAACTGATAAAAACACACCCAATCTATGATAACTTCAATAGGACTAAAAAAAACTGAACTACCCATGACATCATATTCAATTTGGTACTAACAAAGCAGCAAATAATACTCAAGACAATGCAAACTATAGAATAAATGATAAAAGGCAAACCTGAAGTGTAAAGATCCACTTACCCAAAGAGCAACTCCAATAGCCCAAAATCCAACAACAACTCCAACAACGACTCTAACTATGACTCCAATGATGGTGCTAGCAATGACTTCAAAGATTAAAAAAAAGTGTTAAGAAAATACAAAAAAACTATATAAATGATTGAAAAAAAATTTCTAAGTCTAGTAACCAAATGATACAAAAAACATCTTTAAATTGTAAAAGAATAAAACTACCGATGAAAGAATTCAAGATTTGTAAAAAAAAAAGAGCAAGTTAATAATAAAAAAAAAAGAAAAAAAAGAAAAACTTACCGGAGTTGTTTCATTGATGATTTGTTTGGTTGAATTTCTTTAGGACTATGGTTGATTCATCAACTATACTCTAGAAACCTATGACCCAAAGAAGCCAAGTTAATACAAGAGTGACAAAAAGGAAAAAAACAAGAATAACAGAAAAGAAAAAAAAAAATACAAAATCTACTTACAGAACTATAACACCAGCAATAACACCAACGATAACACTAGTGACGAAACCAAATCTGAAAAGCAACAAACTAAAAAATAAATTAGTAAGAAAAAAGTGAAAGCCAAAGTAAAACAACAAAAAAAATTGATTATCATGGTGCACAAAAAAAATTTTATATATAATTGTAATTACGAATATGATTGGCTGATCATATATGGTCGCCATGCCGACAAGTCACCATTTTAGTTTTTCTTTAATTAAATATTTTAATAATTATTGTATTTAATTAAATTTAATAATTTTTTATTTAATTTTATAAATAAAAAATAGGTTTTAAAAAATGGTACACCTGTATCACAGTGCACCCTCTTGTATTATGTAATTAGTATAATCAGGACCCCGAATAATCTATGTGAGGTCATAGTTGAAAAATAGCTAATGGAGGGCCGTTTTTTAAAAAAGGTTATATTTGAAAAGTAGGTATTGGAGAAAAAGGTTATATTTGAAAACGGGTAATAGGTAAAATGAGTATATTTGAAAGAATGGTAATGGGGTAATTTTTATAAATGTTATATTTGAAATGTGCTAATGAAAAATTGGGCTATAATAGTAACCCGGCA